>CAMOHE010052749.1:17197-31654 GCA_946598075.1 Artocarpus hirsutus | reverse complement strand
TGATAAGATTATATTTTGTTTAAATTTCACATTTAATTATTTATTTGTTAATTGTTCCAGTTCATTTTCATATGTTTATTTGACTTATGCAATTCCTTTCAAAGTTGAATAATTTTCAAATAGTGTCCTACTGAGCCTTTCGCTCACATTTTATCTGTTTTAAAATCTTAACCCTAGGTGGATATCAGCATAGGTTTGGAGAAGAGTCCGTCGACCGGACTTACGATCAGTAGAAGTATTTGGTAGGTTAATTTTATCATTCAAGGCATGTAAGACTTTAACTTCTCTTTCATTATGGACTGTGGTTGTATCATAAGATTGTCAGTACTATATGTGTGTGCACAATATGTGGGCTAGTGGGACTCATACGCGTTCCACCCCATAATTAATTATTTTAATGTTATTTCTATTTGTTTAATTATTATGATGATCCATTTATTTCTTTAACTTTTCTATTCAAATGATTTCAAAATTTATCACCTTTTTATTAATAAATTTCATTCTAAAACCCTATTTTTAACCAAATCTTTATTTAATTAATTCAATTAAACCACCACGTCACCTCCCGTACTCCGGGGCGTGACAGATACACTTACTCTGGACGAAGTTTATGATGCCTTACTATCTAAAGAAAAGATGAAACAGCTTGTGATTGAACCTGCAGCTCAGGGAAAAGGCCTTGTTGTTCGTGGTAGGACTCGAGAGAGGAGTTTTGGTTCTGGTGCTGATTTGAGGGGCAGATCGAAGTCAAGGCATAAAGACAAAGTTTGGAACTGCTGCAAGAAAAAGGGGCACATTAAGACCGACTGCTATAAACTACAAAACAAGAATAAAAAAACGGGTGATCAAAAGGGAAAGCAAACAGATAAATCCTGAAGGGGAGCTCCTAGTGATTTTTGATGGTGAATCTAAATCCTATGAGGACTAGGTTCTTGACTCTACATATACGTTTCATATGTGTCCCAACTGGGACTGGTTTTCAACATATGAAACAGTTTCTAAGGCTTTGTTTGATGGTAACAACACTCCATGCAAGATTGCTGGAATTGGAACTGTCAGGATTAAGATGTATGATGGAGTAGTAAGGACACTAGATGATGTGAGAGATGTCCCTAATTTGAAGAAGAATTTAATTTCCTTGAGTGCTCTAGATTAAAAAGGGTACAGGTACTTCGGTGAAGGTGGAGTTTTGAAGGTCAGCAAAGATGCTCTTGTTATTATGAAAGGGCTGAAGAAGACTACCGGTATGTATGTTCTACAGGGGGACTATAGTTATAAAAGATGCAGCTATTACTACATCCACTATGTTTGATGATGATCTCACTAAGTTATGGCATATGCGACTGAGGCATATGAGTGAGCTTGGGATAGCAAAGTTGAGTAAAAGAGGACTACTTGATGGACAATGCACAGGTAAGATGGAGTTTTGTGAGCATTGCGTGTTTGGGAAACAAAGGAGAGTCAAATTTGCAAAGGCATTCACAACACAAAAGATATTTTGGATTATGTTCATTTTCACCTTTGGGGACAGTCTACTATTCCTTCTCGAGGTGGAGCTAGTTACATGCTTACTATTATTGATGACTTTTCTAGAAAGGTATGGACATTCTTTTTGAAGCAGAAGAATAGTGTTTTTGCTACGTTCAAAGATTAGAAGACTATGGTAGAAAAGTAGACCAGTAAGCCAGTTAAACATCTCCGCACTGATAATGGCTTGGAGTTTTGTTTAGATGAATTTAATGTCTTTTGTAAGTCAGAAGAAATTATGAGGGATCTAACAGTCCGACGTACTCCATAGCAAAATGGTGTGGCAAAGCAAATGAATAGAACATTGATAAAGAAGGAACGTTGCATTCGCTCCAATGCTACGCTACCTAAGTCGTTTTAGGCTGAAGCCGCTTCTACAGCTTGCTACTTGGTGAATCGCTCTCCTTCCATTGCTATTAACAAAAAGACTTCACAAGAGGTATGGTTGGGTAAACCTGTAGATTACTCTAATCTAAGAATTTTCGGCTATCCAGTCTATGCTCATGTTGATGATGGTAAATTGGAGCCTAGAGCTGTGAAGTGTGTGCTCCTTGGTTATAAGCCTGGAGTTAAAGGTTATAAGTTGTTGTGCCCGGAAGCCAAGAAGGTGATTATTAGTAGAGATGTTGTGTTTGATCAGACTACCATGTTACGTGGGACATCTACTACAAGATCTAGTGATATTGAACAAGAGATATCTAGCAGACAAGTGGAGTTTCAAATTGAGATAGGTACATCTTCCGATTCTACTTCCTAGTCAAGTTCAAAGAGTCATGGAGATGTTGCTTCCCCATCACTGCCACCGCGACCACCGCAGTATTCCATTGCCAAGGATAGACCTAGGAGAGATGTTAGGCCTCCAAAGATGTTTCTTGAGGCCAACTTGGCAGAAGGTATTGATTGCAGTGAAGAACCTTCTACTTACTCAGAGGCAGTTAGCTGTGATGACTCTGAGAGATGGATGGTTGCTATGCAGGAGGAGATGGAATCTCTTCATAAGAATAGCACTTGGAATTTGGTGAAGTTGCCTAAAGATAAGAAAGCTATTCATTGCAAGTGGTTGTTTCAGAGAAAAGATGGTATGCCAGGAGTTAAAGAAGCCATATATAAGGCCAGACTAGTTGCAAAAGGTTATAGTCAGGTTTCAGGTATTGACTTCACGGATGTGTTCTCTCCAGTTGTGAAGCATAGTTCGATTCGATCTTTGCTTGGTATTGTGGCCATGCAGGATCTTGAGTTTGAGTAGTTAGATGTTAAAACCACATTCTTCCATGGGGAGCTTGAGGAGGATATCTATATGCAACAGCCAGAGGGCTTTGTAGTTTCAAGTAAGGAGGACTATGTGTGCTTATAGAAAAAGTCTCTCTATGGCCTGACACAATCTCCCAGGCAATGGTATAAGAGGTTTGACTCATTTATGACCTCTCATTAGTTTAAGAGAAGTGGCTATGACAGTTGTGTCTACATAAAGAAGAACCGTGATGGGTCTTATGTTTATTTGCTCTTATATGTTGATGATATGTTGATAGCTGCCAAGGATAAAGAAGAAATCAGGAAGGTGAAGGCTCAACTCAGTAAGAAGTTTGAGATGAAAGATTTGGGGGCTGCAAAGAAGATTCTTGGCACGGAGATTCTAAGAGATAGAAAGGTAGGCAAGTTGTATTTGAGTCAAAAAGGGTACATTGAGAAAGTTTTGCAAAGATTCAATATCCATAGTGCTAAACTTGTGAGTTCTTTATTAGCTGCGTATTTTAGACTTTCTTCCGCTTTGTCTCCACAATCAGATGATGAGATTGAGTATATGTCTCAAGTTCCATATTCTAGTGCAGTGGGATCCCTTATGTATGCTATGGTATGTTCTCATCCAGACTCATCATATGCAGTGAGTATAGTTAGTAGATATTTGGCTAATCCTAGTAAGGAACATTGGAAAGCAGTTCAATGGATAGTCAGGTACTTGTGTGGTACTACTAATACTTGTTTGCCGTTTGGGAGGACTAGAGATGGAGTTATTGGATATGTTGACTCTGATTTTATTGGGGATCTTGATAAGAGGATATCGCATATAGGATATGTGTTTACCGTTGGTAGTTGTGCTATTAGCTGGAAGGCTACTTTGTAGATTGCAGTGGCTTTGTCTACTACTGAAGCAGAATATATGGCGATCACTGTAGCTTGTAAGAAAGCTATTTGGTTGAAGGGGCTATTTGGTGTGCTCAGTGAAGACTTGCAGATTACTACGGTGTTTTGTGATAGTCAGAGTACTATTTTTCTCACTAAAGATCAGATGTTTCATGAGAGAACTAAGCACATCGATGTTCGTTATCACTTTGTTCGTGAGGTTATTGCTCGCGGTGATATTGTTATGAGCAAGATTAGTACCCATGATAATCCTGCCGATATGATAACAAAGTCATTATCTATATCCAAGTTTGAGCATTGTTTGGACTTGGTTGGTGTTCGTTGTTGAGGTTTGCCCTTAGGGGTGTTTTTGTGGAAGAGGTGAAGATAGCTGGTTGAAGATTTGTTCCTTGAAGTGGAATTTGTGTCAAGGTAGAGATTGTTAGAGTATGATGACCCAAATTCAATTTGACCTAACCTGAAAAGTTCGCAGTGAGACAATTGTGATAAAAAACAAAAGTGAGACGGACCGTTGTTTTTGGGCTGTTTAGTTTGTATTTTAGGCCAATAGGGTTTTGTCTATACATATATATATGATGTATTACATTAGAGTTTTATTATTAGCGAATTTTTAGTCTCCTTAACGTTTTTATTATAATCTTCACGAGTTTAGTGATTTTTTTCTCCTCTATCCGTGGTTTTTTCCTGTTTTGGGTTTCCACATAAATTCTTTGTGTGTTTTTGTTCTTTATTTCTATCATATTATTTTCGTACATGCAACAGTGACAGCAGAAATGTTATAGATAATTTATTGTCTATCATACAAAGTTTCAAAGCACACTATCTTAGACCATTAAGGCATTAACGTGCCCCGAGTTCCCTGCTTCTTACTTTTTTTATGCAATAAGTAAGGAATTCCTGTTAAATTTTCGAACAAAAATTAATTTTTTTTGCAACTTTCGACACTATTACTTATGATTGGTACCAAAGTCTTTTATTTTTAGCTCTGTTTTTTTTTTTTTTGCTTTCCGCTTGTTATTTGCAAAATAAACAATTCTTCATTTCCAAACACGCAAGTAAAACACCATAAACAATCATCCTGAAAATAAAGTTTTTTTGCAAGGCACATGTCGATAACACATATATCTACTAACTTTCTAGTTTGAGGTTAAACCCAATAAATGGAGCAATAGACAAGAGCAAGCCCATCACTCAAACCATGCAACAAAAAAAAAGCTGCAGTAAAATAATGGATCTAATTTGCACAATCTTTCGTAAAACTGGCTGCAAGGAAGGATCTAATTTACTGTAGGAAATCAAATCAACAAACAACTCAACTGTAGAAGCGTCTACAGAGAAATCCTTTGCTACCATTTCATTCCTAAACTGCAATGCTCTTGGTATCTCATCGTTAAGAACAAGTCTTTGGATCATCAAATTATAAGTCAATTCATTTGGACGGCATCCTTTTTCTTCCATTTCACTGTACAAATTTAAAGCTTCACCCACAAGGCCTCCATTTAAAAGTGCTTTGATCATTATGGTACAAGTCCGCACATCTTGTTGTAAGCCTTTTGATGGTAGTCCGCAGAAGAGATCTTTTCCGGCTGCAAGATTTCCAGAATTACACATGCCTACAATGAGGATCTTGCAGAGCACGATATTGAGAAGTAAATTCTTCTCTTCCATATATTTGAAAAGTGTCATTGCCTCTTCAATCTCTCCATTTTTGCAAAAACCATGGAGTAAAGTAGAGTATGTTTGAATATCAGGGAGCTGCCCAACAGCTTTCATCTTCTGAAGCAGGGCTTTGAGCAGGCCCAGTTCTTCCTACTTTACACAGACCAGCAATATGAGAGCTATAAGTAACAACATCCGGAACTAGCCTCTTAGAGGTCATTTGTTTAAATAGTCTAAAAGCTTCATCTGTCATCTTTTTCTTACAATATCCATATATCAAAATGTTACAACTAAAAACATTACTTTCACAACCGCTTCCAACCATTGCATCAAACACTTTTCTTGCCTAGTCAATTTCTCCTCGCAAGCAGTAGCCATCAATGAGTGAACTATATGTTACAAACTTAGGCTCGACGCCTTTTTGAATCATAATTTTGATCACACCTTGCGCCTCGACAACCATCCCTTCTTTGCAAAGAGCGTCAACCTAGACACTAAAAGTTTGTATGTTGTGAAAGATATTATGATTTGTACGTTGGGAAAGATATTTTGATCTTGCATTCCATGAAATAACCTCAAAGCTTCTTTCAATTCCCCTAACATGCACACCCCATGAATCAATATGGTGTAAATAACAGCGTGTTCCAAGACACTAAAAGTTTGTATGTTGGGAAAGATATTTTGATTTTGCATTCCATGAAATAACCTCAAAAATTCTCTCAATTCCCCTAACAAGCACACCCCATGAATCAATATGGTGTAAGTAACAACATCCGGAACAATACCTTCTCCTCTCATCTTTGAGAAGAGGTCTAGAGCAACACCAAGTAGCCCCTCTTACAAAGGCCATCAATAACTGTGTTATAGGAAATAATGTCAGGCTTGCGGTTCTCTTCTTTTTCCACCTTCTCGAGCAATTGAATAGCTGCAACACTATGACCTGCCTTACAATTACCATTTATCACTGCGTTCTAAGTGATCACATTGGGCTTACAACCTTCTTTTAATCCTTTTGTGAAAACACTCTTCTGCTTCAGCAACCTGACCCTTGACAAAGCCCTTCACCAGAGTACTCATGGTCACAGCGTTTGGATTATAACCAAATCTAATGAATTTTCCTAAGACAGACTGGAGGGCATTTGGTTCAAATGACAGAAGCAATTCACACAGGAGTTAGGGTGTAATGATCAGGAGAATAATGTTTGGCTTTAGTAATTTTATCCAACAATTGAGAGAAAGCCACAAGGGAAAGACAAGGACGACTTCGGAGCATTCTCCGAAAGGAATCCAAAGCATCTTGAAGATTCATCTCCGACACCATGTGCTGGGTATTGTTGTGGGTTTTGCTAGTTCTATGGCTATATTTTGGAGAGGCTTTGGAATAATGATTGTGAGCCATCAAAATCTTCTTCGACAGAGGAAGAGAAGAAGCATGAGTAAAAGACGTACCTCCTCCAAGTCCGAAGCCATTCAAAAAAGCAATTGGTTTAGGAGCTTTTGTCTGCATCTTTATCATCTTTGGGACTAATTCCAGAGCAATGTCAATCTCAATGGGAAAATGGGTTTCGATGAGACGATGTTCTTAGACCTGGTGAAGCAATCTAAACAAGAAAATGGGTACCAGGAAGGGTTTTGGTGGGACTCAGGGAAGCCTAAGTAGTGAGTAAAAACCATTGCAGATATTGCATTTTTAGTGTTCACTAGAACGACATAAAAAAAGGGTCAAAAACAGAAGCAAAGAGAAACAAATTCATCAACCAAAGAAACAACAACGATTTATTGTATTTCCTGACAACCGACAGTCCAATGAAGTCCTCGGTGAAAAGAAACAAAAAACAAAAAAAGAAAAAATACCATCTGGCATAATCATGCACGAGTTATTATACAATATTACCTTCAGAATTTCAAATACTTTGATCTAATAACACAGAACGAAATCCTCAATACATAAGTAGAATAATCACTCTACATCAATTCCTGCCGATAAAGATCACAGCTAAGAAGCCCTCATGAAAATGAGCAGAGTCATGGAGAAAAGAAGTGTCTTAAATCTGGCTATGCACAAAATATGTTCTCCGAGACAAGACCCTCTCCCTCAGAAGCAGTAATCCATATCAAGGATTTTCTCAACCACCATAAGAGCCTAAGGAACAACTGGCCCGGATCCTACTTCGGCTCGACCTTACAGACACTAGCCTTTCGAGCAGCTCTCCTTCTGCTTTGGATTTGGTAGACGTACTCGGCAATGATGACATGGAATTTCGGAGCAAGGTTACTTAGTGAAGAGACATTAAGACCTGCCTTTCTTAGATCCCTTATGAGACATTTTTCACCCTTCTGAAAATGAGTGGGGCAGAGAGAAGGGACTGTGGATCTCAATATTGGTTTACAGCATTTAAGAGGCCCTGACTGCATACTGAACACGGGAAAGTGTGTTTACTAACAAAAAGTAATTACGTAAAGATCATACCCAATGAAAACTTGACAGAAAAGTCATTTCATGCCACAACAGTAAAACTTAAGAAGTTAAAGATGGTGAAAGCTCAGAAATGACACACATACTCAAGAAAGAGTCTTAACCACGACATCACAGACAAATATAAATCAGCAAGAAGGTTTTTGCCACCTTTCTAGACATTCAATCTAATCAGTAGAGAGTTTCTGCATCAGTTTCAGCTAGATTGAATTTCAATTTAATTGGTACTTACCATCAAAATTGTAAATCCTACGAAAAAGATTTTTTTCTTTTAAAAAAAAAAAGATTCTAAAAGCAAGCAATCATGGTTTGACGACAAAATAAAGCGTGTAATTTTCTCAAGTAAAATTTTTTTGTGTCAATGTTTAAAATTGGTATATGCAGTCATAAGTATATGCATGTCGATCATCCTTGTTGTGCAAAATGACCTTGTCTTCAACAGGGGATTAAAAAAAAAAAAAAGAAAAAAGAAAAACAGAGAGAAGGATCTTACTGTTTAGAATATCACGGCTCACAGTGCATTTCTTATGCATTCCCGTTGAAAGGTATTTATTAATTAAAGGAATGATTAACTTCAGTGTTTAAACAGACCTGATTCAAACAGAAAATATGTTGCTGCTACTCTTTTTTTTTATTATAAAAAGCACCTACATATGCCACTAGCGCTTATTTTGCAAGGTCTGGAATTGACCAGGTACAAGTTGTCAATGCATATAATAATATTGGACCAAGTTATAATAAAAACTAAAAACTATCTCAAACATTCCAAATTTTTACTCAAATTTCAATAATGCAGCAACACCCTTCATCATGCCCATATACATGAATAAGAACCATAGAGGGAATGAGTTGCTTTCCATTACCTCCAATTCTTAAATTAAAAAATTCAAATGAGAAATTGAGATTGGAAATTTTCTAATATTTTTAAATAAATGTTTTATTCATTCGGAAACTCACCATATAAACTTTCCTAGCCTATTCATCATTTACAATTATCCTTCAATCGAACAACCATTGATAATTAACAGCAAAACTTTTGAGGCTTCTCAAGTTCTGCTCCAAGATGGCCAAGTTTTGGCCTTTTCTAGTCTTAGCCTTAGCATTATGCTTCATTAGAAACAATGAAGCTGAAAGTGACTATAGGCCTTAGTTGCCCTACTCTTATGCATGTCCACCTCCGCCACCATCGCCAAAATTCCTTCCTCCATACTTTTACAAATATCCATCACCACCACCACCCAGGTACTACCACAAATCACCACCACCACCACCACCACCTAAGTATTACTATAAGTCACTACCGCCGCCACCCAAGTATTACTAGAAGTCACCATTCCCACCCCACTACTATTACAAGTCTCCACCACTTCCGTCCCCATCCCCTCGGCCTCCATACTACTATAAGTCGCCACCTCCACCGTCGCCGTCACCTCCTCCACCTTATGTTTATTAATCTCCTCCTCCACCGCCACCATCACCATCACCACCACTTCCATATGTCTACAAGTCTCCACTACCACCACCTATTGTTTACAAATCCTCCCCATCACCACCACCAACTTCTCTACCACAACCAACCCCCCAAAATCCCCAACACCACCCCCCCCCCCACCCCCCTTTTTCTTTTACCTCTATAAATCCCCACCACCACGTCCTTATGTCTACAAATCTCCACCATCACCTTCTCCTTCACCACCACCTCCACATGATTCAAATCTCCGCCCCCATCGTCTCCATCACCACTACCACCCTACGTGTACAAGTCTCCACCACCACTCTATGCATACAAATCCCCACCACCACCTTTACCATCATCATAGCCTCCTCACCTCTACACATGACCACCACCACCATCTCCATCACCACCACCTCCTTACGTCTATAAATCCCCGCCGCTTGTTCCTTCACCACAGCCTCCTTGTGTTTACAAATCTCCTCCTCCACCTTCTCCATCACCACCACCACCTTATGTTTACAAGTCTCCACCACGACCACCACCACCACCTCCTCATGTCTACAAGTCAACCCCACCTCCATCACCTTCACCTCCCCCTCCTTATATTTTCCAATCACCACCACCACCACCACCACCATATCCTTCACCGCCACCTCCCGATATCTATAAATCTCCACTCCCTTCATCCACCTCGACGCCGCTGCCACCATATGTTTACAGATCCTCAACACCACCCCTTCCTTCACCGCCACCTCCTTACGTATACAAATCCCGACCACCACCATCACCATCATTGCCACCTCCTTATGTTTATAAGAGTCCACCACCACCTTCTCCATCACCACTACCACCATTACCATACATGTACAAATCCCCAACACCTCCACCACCATAACCACCACCTCTATATGTCGCTAAGTCACCCTATCCTCCGTCACCATCACCTCCTCCATATCTTTACAAACTCCTCCACCCTCCTTCCCCCCCCCCCCCACCACAACCCAACAGGCACGTTAAAAAATAAATAAAAAAAGGCCATCCCCATCGCCTCCTCCACCACCCTCACCCTCACCTCTCCCATCTTACCACTACAAATCTCCTCCTCTACCCTTCCCTTACCACCGCCTCCCAACCACTATAACTCTCCTCCACCACCAATTATTTGCTACTAAGCATGTAAGTGTTTATACTGCTTTCATAATTGTAATTGTACATTGCATCATAATAATTTAGTTTACTAAATACTTAGTTCGTTTTACACTCCCTTCATAAAGCAATTGTACATTACAACACAAAAATATGGTTCACTCATTCACTTCTCCGTTTCTAATCACTCACTGTTGTTTTCTTCTTAAGATGCAAGTTATGGTTTGGTAGGCAAGTAATATATGCATACTCACATCTCAACAAGTTTTCTTCATCAGTTGATCCTCAAACAAAGAAACCCGTTTAAGAATAAGAGGACATAATTTGCGATCTGATAACCTTTGCAGTTTTATCCCCTTTTTTCCTTTTTTTCTTTTGGTTTTGCATGACAAGTTGTTTTGTATGATTTCTTTATGTTGACCATATTTTTTGATGTGTCTAAGACTACTAATATGTGGTGTAGTTCCATCCTACATTGTTTTGCTTGTTAGATAAAAATGGAACTTGCATAAAAGTGCCACCTCTTTATCTTATTCTTTGCCTCCCTCCTCTATTATGCAATCAAATCTTCAAATATTGGCATTGAAGTTGAAAATTATAAGTCAGATACTCTTTTTTGGAGTACCTGGTTGAATACTTAATTGAACCAACCTAAAAAAAAATGTAAGTTAAGACTTAGTTGTGCCAGTCTGAGAAACTATCAGCGAGATAAAATTTTCCCCAAAAAAAAAAAAAATTAGACATTCAAACAGATTCTGGTTATTTTTACAGCCAAGAAAACATGAGACAGAAACAAACGAGAAACAGAAATAGGAAGTTATACAATACAAGTTAATATTTGCCTAATATTGATGCTTATCAATGTTTACAAAATTTCCATTATTCCCAGAACCATGTGCTAAAGATATGTCCGATTGTTAAGCAAGGTGACCTTGATTAAATACAACAAATTTGAAGTGTTGTTAAATCCCCAGATAAAAAACCAATCTACTAGCCCAATGGAAAGACCTGTTGGAGTAGCATTCAATTATTGAAATGGCCACTCCCAGTCTGCCAAATACAAGTGCAGAAATTCTAGGATCAAGCAATGTTTAAAAATAAAAAATAAAAATGTCTAATTACTAAAAGAAGGTTGAACCTTAGCCACTATTTTAGTTAATCGATTTAACAAAATAGTTGAGGTGCTTCTCCATCCGCTCTAGCTAAATTGAATGTCCTAACTTCGAAGTGAATTCTTATGATTTACCTTCTTTATGGGAAATTGGGCACCATTTAGACACTTGGAATCAAGAGCACTTGGTAACAAAGTGCTCATGTCTAATTTTCTACAAAGGTATAAATCTCTAAAAAGGATATGTTTTGTTGCCCTTGGGAATCTAAGCAAGCTCATATAAGCTTGTAGGAATTAACATATAAATTGTCATTGTCTCACCGATATAAAATGGAAAGTTCAGCTTACTGTATTTATTCTAATATGTTCAGAAAAAGTAATGCTAAAATCATTATCTTGGACTCCACATATTGTCGAGTGGAAATTACAACTGCTTAAGGCCTTCAGCTAATAGTAAATTTGTCCAAACATCTAGCATAACACACTTGGGCCGCCTAATCCGATCGAGTAGAAAACATAACAGCTCAAATTTCAGCATAATAAGCAATAAACATGTTAGTAGAAAAGTTCATATAATCCTATGGAAGCTGGTACAAATTTCTTCTAAAGGACCTTTATCAATTTGTCTCTTTGATTGCAAGCCTAGAGGACTAAAGCTCTTCGAACAGTCATCAAAACACTCTCCCTAATCTAATATCGTTTGACATCAAATATAGCAGGAATTAAACTAACAATATTCAGTTTAATTTCAAGTCTTAAACCCAATTTATAAACCCTACTAAATGTCATTAAAAAAAAACCTTTATTCCGACAACTTACTTCAACAATTCAGTACGAAGATCACAAATTACATTGCAAAGGACCAAACAAATATATGCTAATTATCTTCATATTTCCAAAAACAAAATACACACAAAAATCAATACTACTTTCTCGGCAACCAAACAGTTATAACAAAAAAATTAAGATAATGAAGGAAAAAAAGTACCTCTTGATGACGTATTGACAGCCCTTGTAGAGATTCTGCTGAGGATCGTTGAGAATATGAGCATGACAGAACTTCGTCAACGCCATGGCTTTCGTCTTGCACCCTGTAACCTGACACCTCTTGATATCGTCTCCTCCATTGGAATTCCCTAACCCTGGCTTGCCGTTCTCGGTGGCGGCGTCGGCGGCGGCGTGGGTCTCGTCTTCCTTGAAGGGGCTTTTCCCAAAGGTCCAGTAGTAGTCCCTGTGTTTGGCCTTGAGATCCTCCATGAGAGCCCAGTAGTGGTGCCTGTAGACGCGAGCGAGTTGCTTGGCAAGGCGAGAGCGGCGCTCGAGGACCTCGCGGCGGCTGAGCCAGGCCGACTTCGCAAGGGCGGCGTCTCGGTCGGAGCCGTCAATGGTCATTGGAGAGGAAGGAGAGGGCGAGGGAGGAGAGGAGGGACACTCGGCAGCCATGGCTAAGTCGAGACGTGACCAGACGAGTTGAGTTGAACTGAACTGAACCGGATTCGGGTTGGGTTTTACGAGAGAGACAGAGAGGGGGGTTTGTTGGTGTCACTGGCTTCGCTAACCCTCCGTGTGGTGGGAGGGATGGGGATTAGGGGCAAGGGAGAGCTAAAAATATGGAGAGAATTACATAATTTTTTTATTTTTTATTTTTTTATGCTGGATTGGTAGGATGGAAAAAGTTAAAAGATGAGTAATGGTTATTTGTAACATTATTATATAATAAATTTATATTTTTTGTTAATAATTTTTTAAATGGCAAGATAGTCTTTTTAAAATTTGATACGAAGGAGTTGTTTTGATCCTTTTATTTGTAGAAGATTCTAATATGGGGGGCTAGGGAGACGAGCACATCCCTAGGCTCTCCTTTCTCTTCTCTTCTCGTTCCAATTAAACAAAAGATTGATCTTCTTTCATCTATCTCCCCACTCCTCTCTTTCCCTCCATCTGTCGCCTACCAAACATAGAATAAATAATAATAACTCTATGTTTGCTAGAAAGGAAAGAAACAAAGATGAAAAGGAAAATTGTAAAAGATGAAAAACTAAAAGAAGAGGAAAGATTTTTGTTTTTTTTTAGTTATTTGGTTTGATAGAGAGGAACGTTGGATCTGATCAATGAAAAAAAGGAAAACACTCTCTATCATCATGGTCCCTATTAACAAGCAGCTACGAAATACTACAATGCCAAGGTAAGAATCAAAATATTTTAGGTAGGAAAGCTTCTTGTAACGTACAAAAAGTCTCACATCGGCTAGGTAGAGGATCGAAGAGCAGTACTTAAGTCCTAGACTGCCCACCTCTCAACAAGAGCTCTTTTGGGACATGACAAGTGATATCAGAGTAGGATACTGCCTGGTGTGTAGACTCCCCACAGTCTAGTGGGACCCTCAGGGGAGCCGATACGTGACGGGAGCGTCGCTTGATTGGGCCGATCCGTGACGCATCCGTGACGGGGGCGTCACGCGATTGGGTGGAGGAGAATGTAATGTACAAAAAGTCTCACATCCTCTAGGTAGAGGACCGAAGAGCAGTACTTAAGTCCTAGGCTGCCCACCTCTCAACAAAAGCTCTTTTGGGACGTGACATTGTGCTGTGCAAAATTTTTCAAAATACAAGAAAGGAGAATGCTAGGAAGCTAGCCGCTAACTGGGAAGGCCTACTTAAGTCCTAGGCTGCCCACCTCTCAACAAAAGCTCTTTTGGGACGTGACATTGTGCTGTGCAAAATTTTTCAAAATACAAGAAAGGAGAATGCTAGGAAGCTAGCTGCTAACTGGGAAGGCCTATATTGAGTTCGAAGTATTGCATATGACGGTGTTTACAAATTGGAGAAACTCGACGGCTCCACCATCAGCAAGAGTTGGAACACTCATAATCTGAGAAAGTATTATACTTAGTCTTGTTGTAATTGTTAGAGTTGAACAATTTTCTTTTAATTTTTCATG
>CAMOHE010052749.1:0-17177 GCA_946598075.1 Artocarpus hirsutus | reverse complement strand
GGCAAGGCGAGAGCGGCGCTCGAGGACCTCGCGGCGGCTGAGCCAGGCCGACTTCGCAAGGGCGGCGTCTCGGTCGGAGCCGTCAATGGTCATTGGAGAGGAAGGAGAGGGCGAGGGAGGAGAGGAGGGACACTCGGCAGCCATGGCTGAGTCGAGACGTGACCAGACGAGTTGAGTTGAACTGAACTGAACCGGATTCGGGTTGGGTTTTACGAGAGAGACAGAGAGGGGGGTTTGTTGGTGTCACTGGCTTCGCTAACCCTCCGTGTGGTGGGAGCGATGGGGATTAGGGGCAACGGAGAGCTAAAAATATGGAGAGAATTACATAAATTTTTTATTTTTCATTTTTTTATGCTGGTTTGGTAGGATGGAAAAAGTTAAAAGATGAGTCATGGTTATTTGTAAAATTATTATATAATAAATTTATATTTTTTGTTAATAATTTTTTAAATGGTAAGATAGTCTTTTTAAAATTTGATACGAAGGAGTTGTTTTTGATCCTTTTGTTAGTAGAAGATTCTAATCTGGGGGCTAGGGAGACGAGCACATCCCTTGGCTCTCCTTTCTCTTCTCTTATCGTTCCAATCAAACAAAAGATTGATCTCCTTTCATCTATCTCCCCACTCCTCTCTTTCCCTCCATCTCTCGCCTACCAAACATAGAATAAATAATAATAACTCTCTGTTTGCTAGAAAGGAAAGAAACAAAGATGAAAAAGAAAATTGTAAAGGATGAAAAACTAAAAGAAGATGAAAGATTTTTGTTTTTTTTTTTAGTTATTTGGTTTGATAGAGAGGAACGTTGGATCTGATCAATGAGAAAAGGGAAAACACTCTCTATCGTCATGGTCCCTATCAACAAGCAGCTAGGAAATACTACAATGCCAAGGTAAGAATCAAAATATTTTAGGTAGGAGAGCTTATGCTGTGCAAAATTTTTCAAAATACAAGAAAGGAAAATGCTAGGAAGCTAGCCGCTAACTGAGAAGGCCTATATTGAGTTCGAAGTATTGCATATGACGGTGTTTACAAAGTGGAGAAACTCAACGGCTCCACCATCAGCAAGAGTTGGAACACTCATAATCTGAGAAAGTATTATACTTAATCTTGTTGTAATTGTTAGAGTTGAACAATTTTCTTTTAATTTTTCATGTTCTTTATAAGACTGTTTGGCTCGTTTCGTAGTAGTTTGCTTGTCGACGTAATTCTTAACCACCAGCCAAATGGTCACTTTAGCAATGGTTGTAAAAAACTTAAGGGTGTAAAAGTGAACTACATCTAGCTTGATCACTACACATGGGTATGTAGGCAGCTTGTGGGCTATAAACGAATGCAAACGCATTATTATTACAACAAATATTTTGCTCGATGCATTATGATCCCTAATTTCATCAACACTGGATTCGATCTACTCATCCAATGTTCGATTCGACTTGCCATTTTTATGGCCTCGCTATCTTCATGGCTCCTAATTTCATCAACACTAGATTCGATCACTCATCCAGTGTTATTCGACTTTCCATCTTTGTGGCCCTACCATTTTCATGGCTCCTAATTACATCAACATTGGATTTGATCTACTCATCTAGTGTTCAATTCAACTTGCCATCTTTATGGCCCTACCATTTTCACAGCTCCTAATTTCATTAATAATGGATTCGATCTACTCATCTAGTATTCGATTAAACTTGCCATCTTTATGACCCTGCCATTTTCATGGCTCCTAATTATTTCAACACTATATTCGATATACTCATCCAATGTTCTATTTGA
The DNA here is from genome assembly GCA_946598075.1 of Artocarpus hirsutus. Classification (NCBI taxonomy): domain Eukaryota; kingdom Viridiplantae; phylum Streptophyta; class Magnoliopsida; order Rosales; family Moraceae; genus Artocarpus; species Artocarpus hirsutus. Next base: position 15,405 of record CAMOHE010052749.1, on the reverse strand, counting down.
CTTGCTATCTTTATGGCCTTGCCATTTTCATGGCTCCTATTCATTTGATCTACTCATCTAGTGTTTGATTCAACTTGATATCTTTATGGACCTACCATTTTCATGGCTCCTAATTACATCAACATTGGATGCGATCTACTCATCCGGTGTTTGATTCAACTTGCTACCCTTATGGCCTTGCCATTTTCATGGCCTCAAATTTTACAAACATTGGATTCGATCTACTCATCCAGTGTTTTATTTGACAAGTGTCTTCATGGCTTAACCATTTTTATGGAGCAATCTCATTTGCACTCAATTTAATTTAATTTGCATGTTTATTACGACATATGAAGTATTAAACGAACATATTCCGTCTCAAGTACTATTTAGGACAATTTTAATTGTGACTCTTGGATATTTAGTATTATCGATTTCCGTTAAGGATTTGATTGATCAGAGTGACATTTTAATGAATTCAAAGTTTATTTATTAGTGAATAAAACTTTGAAAGGAGATCAATACCGAAACAAATATCATTAAAAGCAAGATTTAAAAGAGGAAGTCTACAAAAAGCTACATGTAGTCCATGATCATTGGAAATGTCCTCGCCAATTGAAGGTCGTGCAGTGGTCTCTTTGTTCGCTTCCGAGGCGTTGTTTTCAACAACCTTAGGAGCCGTTGCATCCGCGGAGTCAGCATTAGGGGCTAGAAGGTCTTCTAGCTTTGCTATCTCGGCATTTACATCCCAATTTTTACCCTGATGCTCCTTGAACTTTTTGAATAGCTCGAGCCTCACCTTAATAGTGGACCCGTTGTGGACATCAAGGAGCTATTCCCAAACTGCCGCAACTTCACTAGCCTTCTCCTTTACTTCCTTTTTAGCTTGATCGATCTCTTCTTCTTTCAACCAAAGGCTGCTGCTTATATCAATAACCTTCTCATTTGATGAAGTCAATGCAACAACAGCTTCGTTCATCTCCTGCAACGCTTTATCTCCGATTTTGCTTCTTTTTCTCTTTTTCAGCCTTCTTTAGTTGCTCATCCAGCTCAGGTGTAAGTGTCGTAAGCCTCTCATGTTTGAACTCGGCCTTTTTGAATGGCTTTGAACTTGAAGCAGATATGTCTTTTGCTCTTGCTTCGTCTCTTTCTTCTTCAAAATGGCTTTGGACTTGGAGGAGATATGTCTTTTGCTCTTGCTTCTTCTCTTTCTCTTTTGAAGAAGAATTTGATATCCCACAATCATTCTTCCAAAGCCTCTACAAAACTAGGCCGTAAAATTAGCAATACCCAACACGTAGAGTTGGATATGAATCTTGAAGATGCCTTGGATTCCTTTCACACGATACTCCGAACTCATCCTCGTCCTTCTGTTGTGGCTTTCAATCAATTTTTGGGTAACTTTGCGAAAACCAAACATTAAACTCTTGTTATTTTTTTGTATAAGCAAATGGGTAAGCAACGAATCAAGCCTAATTAATACACTCTGAGTATTGTGATTAATTGCTTTTTTAATTTGAACAAAATGCCCTTCAGTTTATTTATCTTAAGAAAATGAAAAAGTACTCCAAGAAAATTCGTTAAATTTGGTTATAAACCAAATAATGTGACCATGAGTACTCTAGTGAAGGGCTTTTTCCTAGAGGGAGCAATTGTTGTAGCAGAAGAGTGTTTTTACAAAATGATTAAAAAGGCTGTAAGCCTGATGGCATTACCTATGCCACATTGCTTGATGGTAATTGTAAGATGAGCCAGAGTGTTGCAGCTATGCAGTTGCTCAAGATGATGGAAAAGGAATAGAACTGCAAACCAGATGTTGTTTCCTATAACACCGTTATTGACGGCCTTTGCTAGGACAGGCTAATTGCTGATGCTCTTGACCTCTTCTCAAAAATGAGAACAAAAGGTGTTTTTTCGGATGTTGCTCCTTACACCTCATTGATTCATGTGGTGTACATCTTAAGGGAATTGAAAGAAGCTATGAGGTTATTTCATGGAATGGAAGATGAAAATATCTCTCTCAATGTACAAACTTTTAGCGTCTTGGTTGATGCTTTTTGCAAAGAAGGGATGGCTCTCGAGGCACAAGAAGCGATAGAGAGTATGACCTAATGTTGTGACGTATAGCTCACTCATTGACGGTTTTTGTATGCGAGGAGAAATTGATGAGGCAAGAAAAGTGTTCGATGAAATGATTGGAAGTGGTTGTGAAAGTAATGCTTTTAGTTAGAACATTTTGATAAACGGATATTGTAAGAAAAAGATGATAGATGAAGCTTTTAGACTGTTTAACGAAATGACTTCTAAGGGGCTAGCTCCCAATGTTGTTACTTAAAACTCTCTTATTGCCGGTCTGTGTAAAGTAGGAAGAACTAGGGCTACTCAAGCTCTGCTTCTCAAGATGAAAGCTGTTGGGCAGCTCCCTGATGTTCAAACATACGCTACTTTACCTGATGGTTTTTGCAAAAATGGAGAGATTGAAGAGGCAATGACATTTTTCAAAGATATGGAAGAGAAGAAGTTACATCTCAATATTGAGATCTACAACATCCACATTGGAGGCATGTGTAAATCTGGAAATCTTGCAGCCGGAAAAGAACTCTTTTACAGACTACGGTCAAAAGGCTTACCACATGATGGCTGGACTGATAACATAATGATCAAAGGACTTCCAAATGGAGGCCTTGTGGGCGAAGCTCTAAATTTGTCCAATGAAATGGATGACAGAGGATGTCCTCCAAGCGAATGCACATATAATTTAATGATCCAGGGACTTGTTCTTAATGATGAGACACCAAGAGCATTGCAGCTAAGGAATGAAATGGTGGCAAAGGGTCTCTCAGCGGACGCTTCAATTGTTGAGTTGTTTATTGACTTAATGTCCAACAGTAAATTAGATTCTTCCTTGTAGCCAGTGTTACAAAAGACTATGCAAGTTCTATCAGTTATTTTACCAGGGGAAGATCAAAATATTGGACTCCATTTTCAGCTCAATTTTCTTCACATGCATGATGGGCTTGCTCTTTTCTATTGCTCCATTTTGTGGGTTTAATCTCAATCTACAAAGTTAGTGGATATGTGTTTGGCCGGTAAAATTATCAGAGTTGCTGACATATGCCCTGTAAAAAAAACTTTATTTTCAGTATGACCGTTTATGGTGCATTGATTGATACCTTAACACAGAATACAAAGAAGTAAAACATAAACTACCTGTTTTGGAAATTGCAAATTGTCTATTTTTCAAATAAAAAGCAGAAAGCAAAAAAATAAAACCGAAAATAAGACTTCCGTACCTATTATAAGTAAAAGTCAACAGAAGAAAAAAAAATTTAATAAGGCGATTGTATCATGATTTCTACTGATTCACTAATTCAATTCCCAATTTATTCTTTTGATTTCTCTTATGCTCTGTTATTGAATTTGATAGGAAAAACCTAGGACTATCACATTGTTGATTTCTCATTGAAACCTCTTGCTAAATTCCTTACTTCAGTCTGCAATTTGGTTCTACATTCTGTTTGAAAATAGAAGTAACTTCTCTAAATTCCTTACTTTAGGTCATAATCTCAATTACCCTCTCAAGACGAGCCATCGTGCTGGGCGCCAGGCGGATCAGGGGCGAGCGTGCTTATGTATGGTGGCCCAAGTAAGAGTGAGCGTTTAGCTTTCATGGTGCTGATTTGATCAAATTGTCATAGTTTTGGAAGTTGTTTTTCTTCTTTGGATAAATGTTGATGAGAATATTATGGTAATAGGCAAAGACAATTGTATGATATGCTTGGACAATAGCTCATGGTGGTGTGTTTGTTTTGTGGAAATGGAGGATTTTTCTGAATTCTAGATTTCTGTTAGTTGTGTAATTTAAGAGTTTGCAGCCACACTAAATTGTCCTGTGACTCACATTGTGTCCAATTTTGACTTGGTTTCTGTTTGTAAAAGAAATATCTTTTTGATAATAAGCTCAAGGCCTTTAGTATGTTTAGGTTGTTCTCTTTTAAAGCTGATGTTTTAAAATGATAATTTGGTTCTCATCATTTTTTTTTTCTCAGTGAGGTGGGCGTAAAATTGCAAAGTTATGACCAAAATTTCGCTTTCTTTTCGGTCACACTCACAAAAAAATCAAAAAGGGCTTCGATATAATTCAATTTCTTTCTTGCAAAGGCCTTTTGATGAAAAAAGCGAATATTGAATCTCTTGCAAATAAATTTTATTTTTGCTCTTCGAACTTTAATAATTATATCATCTTGCTTTTTGAACTCTAAAATTTGTATGCACAATCCTCAAACTTTAAAACATTAGCAAAAGTATCCTTCGAACTTTAAAATGTTAACAAATATGCCCTTTTTGTTATACTTTTCCTAAAATTTTGTTTTTGCTCCCGAATGTTGGTAACTATATTATCTTGCCTGCTGAATTTTAACATCTTGGTATGTCCGATCTCAAAGCCCCACTGGGAAGTGAACCAAATGGCCTTTGACCTCAAGGTCAAAGTGTTGGCCCTCTCTGTCTTTGACATATCACCTAACCTCCTTTCCTATAGCATTCGGCTCCCAATTATGGGAGCAAGCTCATTTTTCACTTAGTAGCTTGCATTTTCAAGATATTTCCAAACCAACAACCTTCTTTAATTTAGCTTGCATATATATATATATATATATATATATATATATGTATATATATTTTGTTCACGCTATTTTGTTCACGCTTCTTCTCAGATGGAAAACCTTGTCAAAAGTCTTGTTTTAGTCACTGAAACGATCGAAGGACATTTTTTACCCCACTGAATGATAATCACTGAAAGGATATCTTCTGGGAGAATGGAATTAGTTAGGATTAGCAGCAACGTTTTCCTCTTGGCAAGCACAAAACAGAAGGGCTGTTTTTTGCATCCTATTACTAGACATAGATGAATGAATAAAAAAATTAAAAAAAAAAAAAGAGAACACACAATTGTAAATCCACAAATAACATAATCAACACCATATTGTTTGCAATTATGTTGTGAAAAACACAAGGAAATACAAACAGGAAAACAAAAAGGCATTAATAGAGTATCAGTTGCTTGAACATCTCATATTAATTAAAAAAAAAACAATGCTTGATAGAGGTCCATATATATGTTATAGCGGATACTAAGCGCTTGCAAACAATACACATCAGTTGAAAGATTGCCCAGATATGAAAAATCGTACTGCAACACTAGAAACTGTCGTCTTCCCATATTTCGTCCCGAGCTCCATGGATCAACATGGCTGGTCTTGTAGTACAGCAGAAATCCAGAACCTGTTTTGGCAGAAATCAACAAAAATAAGAAAACTATGATCAAATTCAGAACAAATAATAAGAAAGAAGCAATGTTCTGATCATGAAGCACTAATGCGAGAACGGATTGTCACACCTGAGCTTGTTTGGCAGGAGCAAAAAGCATAGGGAAGCATTGGGGGGAAGCATAGGGGTGGGGGACTATTCAAAGGATTTTAGTATTTACGGTTGTTTCAGTAGGAAAGATTAGAGGGAAGGGATTGGACGAGGGATTCCCAATCCTTCAATGAACCCCAATTTAGAGGATTTTTGGGAATGCAACTTGTTCGCCTGCTGAGACAATGGTGTCAAATTACTTTATTACCAGCATTACTGAAGAAAACCAAACAAGCTAGGATTAAAATGTCAACTCCACTTTGATTCCGACTTGTAAAGGGGAAAGGAAGTGTTGAAAGTTGTTATCACTTGTTTATAATTCTCACTATGCTTCTATTTCAAAAACAAAGAAAAATGTTCAATGACCTAGAAATTTTAAAGTACTTTCTAATTCAGTCCAAGGACATTTTAGTAGAACAACCCCAACTCAAATTTATTCGATTATTTTAGCATTGTCTAACAGTAATTTTTCTTTCTACATGAACTCCTAAAATCTTCTATTGTTGGACTCTCTGTAGCCTCTTCCAGGAGCAGCAGCAGAAACAAAAACTCACTCTCAGGCCTTAGTGGCTTTCTTTAAAATTGCATACTAAAATACCACTGAAATACAATCCAACGAGGAAAATTGAGCATGAAGACCGCCAAATCAAGAAAACTAGCCACTCTTGAGATGAACTAGGAATCAAAATGCTAGAACAATCACAGAATAAAACATCCAATATAAAAATAGTCTTCAGACTCGTTATAAGAACTTGCACAAGAACCACAAATTGTTGCCTAGTCCAACAAGTAATATGTGTGCACAAATAAAGAGTTACGCAGAGAAAACGATCCCACCAAAGTGTTCAGAAGAGCTCCCACCTGAAGACTCAAGCTACCAGTCTGAAATATACCTAAATAACAGGCAGCCCAATAAGTATAGAAAAATTAGAAACATCCTTTAGAGCAGCGAGGTCTAAAAGCATAATACCTAGCATAAGCTGTATTCTCAAATGCTCCTATCTTGCACTTGAACCTCACTGGTCATTATGTGCACCGTTAGTATTATCCGTAAACTGAGACCCGTTTGTATTTTCGGTAATAACTTCCCAGTTTCAACAAAGAAATCACTTTATCAGCCAACGAAAAGGACAGCTCAAAATTAAGAAAATCATCACCAATCGCCACCCCGAAAACTATTTGGGAAATGCACCAATAATTATGTTTCACCATCCCAGCTCAATTGTTGTTCATGCTCATATTGTCCATCAGATTGACAATAATCTAGAGATCCTGGCCAATGAAAGCTTCAGATTTGATCTCAAGTATGTGCTCCTTGAAGCTGCATTATGTACATTCCCGATAAGAAAGTTTCCTGAAAGAAAGACCAAGCGAGCAACTTAGCGCCTAGAATACACATAACTGTTTATATTCACCTTTATGTATGCACTTCAACATAAAATGATAAAATTTCCAGAAGAAAGAAATTAACATGATAAATTACCGCCAGGGAAATGCATGGAGGAAAATGGTTTCAAAGGAGCAAGCAAGAACTAGAAAAAGTTGATGCGAAAAAAGGTGGAGGGATTTTAGAGCGGAGGTCAAGAAACTAGATTGTTTGGCAGGAATTATTTTTGGAAGGAACATGACGGAGATAAAAACTCTTGTGGGGCCCAGACATCTTGATGCTACCAAGATTGGAGAGAAAAGTTACGCCACAAATTTCACAAAAGGTAAAATTGCTAAAAAGAAGTACCAATTTATCATCGTATATCAATAACGTAAGAAGTAAAGGGTAAGACACTAATATCCTATACAAGACAACTTCTTTCCATCCAATTTCACATGCAATACCAAACAACAAAAAAAAATATTCAATTTCTTTCCTCTCTATCATACCAAATAACGTAAAGGAAAAACAAACTGACCTGCTTGTCAAAAAACACTGCTATGTGAACATACTGGGAATATATATATCACTGTACCCGCCAATTTCCAAAAACTGATGAGATTAACTATGCGTGAGATTCAGATAGACCAACGCCATTTCTTTTGGTAACAACCTGCAATATTGTCCCTTTGGCAATCCAAGCAGTTGCTTCTGGTTGATGTTCAAAGTACTTAAGAGAATTTAGACTTTTATCCTCCATTTCCACACCATAAACAAATGGGAGTTTGAGTGTAAGGAAACTTTCAGGTGGTAAAACCACTTCACATCCAAGACTGAATCGTAGTTTTTTCTCACGTTCTTGAATCGATGCAGGTAGACAAGATGCCTACAGACAGAAAATATAGGCACAGAAAAATTTGAACTTTTAAGATCAATAATTGACCAACATCACCAGAGTAAGAAAAAAATATGTACCAACAAGCTATTCAATAAAAGCTTTTGAAATACACCATTGGATAAGAACTTTGTCACAAGCAGTTTGGACTCAAAAGCACAACCACTAGGTATAGTTTAATAGAGGAACAGATCAGCGGGTCAAGTATTTAAACAAGTAATACGACAAAGATACATTTCACTAGCAGTTAAATGATGGTATGTATATATATAATGTGTTCCTACTTCCTACTACTCTCGTAAGGAAGTTTGACATACCTCAAATTGTATAACTGGGCGTGTTGCTAATACAACCGGAAAGGGAGGAGTGACCTGCAAGAAAAGCTTACATTCAGGCATTCGGTAATTGAAGACGTACAGGATGTTAATATGAGAAAGATAATAGTGATAATAATAAATAGTTTTAAGTCATGTTTCCCCTTTTCCACGTTCAAAGAGATGTAAGACTCTAACTTTCCTTCCTACGGCAACAACAGCCATGCATGCAATAAAAAGATCATTAACCATCTTTGTTTCTTTCTTTCTTTCGTTTCCTTTTTTGTAGGGAAAAAAAAAGTCATCTAATTCTTATAAAAAAAATATTACTAATCTAACCTGCAAAGTATGACTACGAGCACGTGCCATTTTAAAAGGATCGCAAGTGTTATCCAAGGCGTAGAGACAATATGCACACTTTTTTTTCCCCAGAAAGTGAGTAGTTATGTTAGATAAAATGGTTTACAAGAAACAATTCATACCAGAAAGATCCTTTGAAGCTGTGATACTGTGCCAGCAAACTTTCCATTTGGTAGCTCTTTATATTTCTTCGAATGCCTACAGTGTGGACAGTTCATGTAGATTGGTAAATTTCTATTCAACATGGAGAAAGCCTGCCCGCCATCATCAATTCTAATAGAATCAAGGCTCCCTTCAAGGTCATTTACAATATCCTGAAGTGTCTGCACACCAACCGATATATGGCTCTGCTCCTTTGACTTATCCATTTTTCTTTCTTTTTCAAAAGTATTGGCATTCATCCTATCTGGAATTTGATGAACTTCTACACGGTGAATGTTATTACTTGGTTTTGAAGGATTTGTGGGTTTCCGATCCAAAGTGTCAACAGAAGAAAGAACCTGAGATTGTGCAAGCAGTTGATACAACGTTCCAAGTTCATCAAGATGCTCGGGATTAAGCAGAAAACGATGGCCATGGGGACATTCGTGTTCAAACCCCACATATGCAGTTACGTGCTTAAAAGAAGGATTCTTTTTTGCTTCTTCACCGGAAATCTGGTTTACAGGGACGACCTTACTAGCTATACGTCGATAGGGATCTGCATTCATAAAGCTATTAGAATTAATCCCATTCAAGGCCTCATGAGTGGATATACGACTACCATCAGATTTTTGAGATCCTTGCTTATTACTAGTTTGTTCCACACTCGGATCTCCGGTCCTACTGTGCTTTACACTCCTATCTGAATGCTGCTTCCTGGGCTGGAGAGGAGGAAACCCAGAGGCTGCAGAAGCAGATCCAGCAACAACTTCAGAAAAAGGCTTCCTCATTGTAAAATTGGGTAGACCTTTACCAAAACTGATTTTCTTTTCATCATACATTACGCTCTCCGAGGTTTTTCTTTGACTTTCACCTCCTGAATGTACCTCGCCTGTGTACAATCGCATGTCAACAGTGCTCCTTATATTTGCACTCGCTTTCTGTTCAAACCCGGGGTCCACACTTAACTTGATCACAGAATCTTGGTGTGTGGACACTGCTGTTAAACGATTCAGGCTGTTCTGTTTCTCCAGAAATATTTTCCACTTCAAAAGAAACTTCTGAGTGGCATAAAACCCACTCTGAAGTAAGCCTTTCAACGGTTCATAGTACCTTGCACCCCCAACACGAATCAAACTCCACGAGGACGGATGAACAGGTCCTGCATCAGTTGCCTTTGGTAATTGAAGGGCAGGAAGGAGCTTGTCACAGTCTCGAAAGCAGTTAGAAGTAATGTTGGCTGATTCAAAATCGAATGGATCAGGCCGTAATCTCCGCGAACGCCCACAGGCACAAGCATGAAGAAAAACATATCCGCTACAATGTGGCTTCACTCCAGCTCCCCGAACTGCTTCACCACTCTGTATATCATGTCTCTGGTGCATACATGGTTTTCCTGTCAAACTAACTGCATCACACAACTGCCTGCCCGATTCCCAGATGGCTGTGCATTCATCCTCCAACTTTCTGGCAAAATGTTGCACTGCTGGTCCCCTGACCATCGAGTGGAACGCACACAAGGCCTTCTCCAAGTGTGCTTCATGCTGTGAAGTTGGATAACAAGCTGGCAAATCTTTTAGATAAACCTCCTTTGCAGATGGTAGAGTCCTTTCACACCACAATGCTGAAAATTTTGTGTTCAATCCTTTACCAATTTCTAACCAAGAGACTGCCACATCTAGGGGATCCATATTTTTTGAAGCCATACCATCTGATGACTGTAAATTCCTCACCCGAGGTTTTCGTTTGCTAATTTCAATTTCCTCTAAGCACCCACCTTTGGCAGAAAGAATCCCGTGAAGAATTTGTTGACTAGATGATAACCAATTGTCAAAATTTGGAAGCTCAGGAGTGGTAAATGTTTTGCCAGATGCAGCCGAGGCAGAGGCAGCCGCGGCAGCCGCAGCAACAGCAACCATACCAACACCACCACCTGAGCCATTTGAATTAGCGCCCAACGACCCCTTCCCTCTTAAAATATCACATTGTCTGTAGATAAACTCCTTAATAGATGTTACATCTTCTTTGTTACCACTCTGACCATGGCTTTCGAGCAAAAGAGAATCCGAAGTGGCCTTCCCATTCAAAACATCTTCCACAAGCTCAGTTGCAAACTCAAGAGATTCACCTCTCTGATTTGCTGACCTATCTAACAACACAACAGCACGTGATGCATCAAGTGAGAACAAAGGAGCAGAACCAGAAATACCTCCGCTTCTCGATCCACCATGACCAGTTTCAGAACCTGAAAGAATCCTGCATTTCTTGATTAAAAACCTAACCTGTGCTTCAAGAGAAGATTGCAGTTTCTTCCTGAAACCACCCTCAGATTTACTTGCAGGGCGAGCAAGCACAACTACTGGACCAGCAACCTTAGGGGGCAAGTTTGGCCTTGTCAAGCCACTCAAACTAGAAGACTGATTATGTAAGGATGCATCGGTTGACTCCTCGACATTAGAACTGGGATTTGGCACATCACAGAAATCATCGATAAAAACAAACAGCATCACCGGGGTACACTGCCCCGGAAACAAAGAGGTGTAGGAACCTAAACCTGGCATTAGTGACGTTGTAGAAGTGTTACGACTTAAGATGTTACGAGCTCTACCAGGGGAAGAACTATTCGAGGGAGGTGTTGATGCGGTTGGCCTCGAGGACGATGATGGAGGCAGCCTAGCAGGCAATCCCGATGTTGCTTGGGATCTTACAAATGGAGCCAAAGCATGCTTGGCGGCTTGCAATACTCGAAACTTCTTCAGCAGTTGAGTATCAAAGCGTGCCCCTTCCTGAATATGTATTATAACGTGGCAAACCTGCATTGCTAGCAGAGTTAATTGCAGGGCACATTAATTTCTCATCCTTTTTTATTTTATCTGTCGAAACCCCAAGTACTTCGGGGAAAAAAAAAATAGACAAACACACACATTCTCAAAAATTCTTTAAACAAGATATATTGCACTTAAATGTATCAACTTCTTTTAAGGGAAGAAAAAAAAAACAAAACAATGCACTTTAGATGTTCCAAATACTTTTGTTATAACAAAAAAAAAAAAAAGTTGTTTTGTTCGAAATATTAGTGTCCTTATTATCACATAAAGCAGCTCTGAAGAGCAAAATTATTCCAAAAAAAAAATCCACTTTCCACTCTCAGAATCTCAGATTGAGAATATCAAAATCACAGGAAAAAAATATACTAGTTATGTAAAAATTAAAAACCACAATAATAAAACAAAAAAACAAAAGTAACTCACAGAGAACATGAACAAGAGGCCTTGGCGCTCTCCATATTCATGGTCGTCTTCCATGGCGGAACCAAACCCATCATCAAAGCCAGGGCAGAGAACCGAAGAGAAGTGCAAGAACAAAATGCCCAATTGGTGTTGGTGAAAATAACTGATTCTTCTCCACTTGAACCAGCTGTCCTCTTCTTTGTCGGAAGAGATGAGATTGGTGTCGAGATTGTTGCCGAAGACATGGGAGTCGAGGATCCGGTTGATGAGATGGGTGGTGATGGAGGGTCGTCTTCGGCCGATGAAGCCCACCACAACCAGGCCATTAATGGGCGGACTTTGTTGGGAGCTCAAAGAAGAAGAAGACGATGATAATGGGGCAGAAGGGCGGGTAAGGACGCGCACGGAAGAGGAGTTTGGGTTGTTGTTGGGGTTGGTGTTGGAGTTGGTGGCCTCCATGGATTATGAATGAGAAGGTTTAAGGTTAAGCTTGTTCCATTGACACAGAGAGAATGTCTTGAGAGGAGCCGACCCTTTTGTCCCTCAAAGTTCAAAGCGTGCGTCTACTCGAGACTAGAAGTTATTGGGTTTTGTGCAAGATCAATAAACCACATTTCAATTAAGGGGAAAATTTCATATTTGTACTCATGTTATGTCGAAGGTACTCTAAATTTTGAAATATTTTGTCTTTAATTTGGTTTTTAGAAAATTTTTTTTTAGTATTTTGAAGCTTTTTTTGGATATAAAAAAAATAAAATTATCCTTTATATATTTGACTAAAATTTTGCAAAATAACCCCTAAAACTTTAAAAAACCAAAAAAATAAAAAACCATTTGAATCTATTCTATTTTTTTTCTCTCACTTTTCCCTCACTTTTTTTCTAACCTTTTTCTCCTTCCTCCTCTAAAAAACAAAAAACCAAATCTCAACTTTTTTCCTTCTCTTTCTCCCCCTATGCAAAGAATCACCATTAATGGTGTCCAAAATTTCTTTGAATCCCCCTCCTTTAGTGCAACAAGGGTGCAACAGATCTCAAGGGTCTACCATTGTAAAGGTCGCGAGACCCATCGTGAGCTTCGGCCAAGACCCACGCTAGATCCTCGTTGGGTCGATGAAATACCATCACTACAAAATCAGTACCTTAAGACATTTTCTAACATGTTGCAGCAACTATGAAGAGCAGTGCTTTCTCTTTAGCAAAAAACTAGATTTTTTTTCTTTTTTGTTTTTTTACTTTTGACTTGGATTTTGTTAAAGTTTTGTTGTTGCAATTCTGGTTGTTGCTTCCTCGGCTTCTATAGTTGAGGAACAAAAATGGCAAAAGATGAGAGAGAGTGTGAGGAAGTAGAGAGAGAAAGCCAAGAGGGGATGGGGATGGAGAGGGAATTGGGTGAATACAACGGTGTTTTTGGTTCTTTGTTTTGATTTTGACGGTCGTTGAGATGGGTTGTTGTTGTTCATCACGATGGCGGCGGCAGCATAGAAATCGTGAAGACTGCCGTCGCCTTTGGTGAAGCTGGACTAGGCATTTTGGCTTCTTGGGGTTCGCCAATTAGCAAAGAGGAAGAAGAATTTTTATGGGTTTCTTAAATTTTTTTCATTTTTTTAGATATTTCTATAAAAAAAAAGGAAAAATTTTTGGTCAACTCTTTATATTTATAACAAGGGTAATAAGCATGAGGCACCTTCTTGATGCATTCTCTTTCTTCATCAAACTTTGATGAGTCTTTTTTAAAAAGAGTAATTCCAGACCTAGATGGTTGCCCACCTTTCTTGGAATCTTGCATTGTATACCTTTTGAGATTTTTAACTATGTAGCTCGCTTGGGATAAAGCTATCATTCTATTCTTCCTATCCTAAAAGATTTGGACACCGAGAACATAATTAGCTTCACCCAAGTCTTCCATATCAAACTACTTAGTCAACCACAATTTGACCGATGACAACGCCCCAACGTCATTGCCAATAAGCAAAGTGTCATCTACATAGAGTAGTAGAAAAACCACATTCCCATCATTATTGTGTTTGTAAACACTTGGTTCATCCATATTTTGTGCGAACCCGTAAATCTTGATCACTTTGATCAAATCTTATGTTTTAAGAACGGGAAGCCTGCTTAAATCTATAAATTGACTTTAGCAGCTTACAAACCTTACCCTCGTCACCCTTAGCTTTGAACTCATCTGGTTGTACCATATATATAGACTCATCAAGATACCCGTTTAGAAAAGCCGTCTTGACATCCATCTGCTAAATCTCATAGTCAAGAGTGACAACTATGCACAAGAGAATACAAATGGACTTAAGCATGGCTACAGGCGAAAAGGTTTCCTCGTAATTGATTCCTTCCTTTTGCGTGTTTCCGTTAGCTCTCAGTCTAACCTTATGGGTTTCAACTTTTTCATCTACACCTCTCTTTCTCTTATAGATCCACTTACACCTTATGGGTTTTACCTTTTCGGGAAGATCCACAAGTTCCTAGACTTGATTAGTCTCTATAGACTTCATCTCAGTGTTCATGGCTTCTATCTAGAGTTTCAAATCAACATCCTCTATAGCCTCTTTGTAAGTGTAAGGATCCTTATCATGTTAAACCAGTTTGGCAAAAAAGGACTCATCATTGAACATATATCACTCGGGTTGACGCCTGATCCTCTCATTACGCTAAAGCCTCTTAGGTTATTGTTCAGTTGGTTTTTCTACATTAATTGAAACGGTTTCATTCAGAACCCCTAGAGTGATCAAATCACTTGCCAACTCCTTGAACACTATTTGGCTTCAAGGCTTTAAGTCATCCATGTAACTTTCCTCAAGAAATGTTGCATTAGTTGAAATCACAACTTTATTTTCCTTTGGGTTATTGAAATAACCCCCTTTAGTTCCTTTTGGATATCCTAAAAACATAGAAACTTCTAAACATGCTTCTAACTTATTCGCTTTCTTAAACAGGACATGAACTGGACATCCCTATATGCGAATATGGTTTAAGGATGTCTTTTTGGCCATCCACAACTCGTGAGGAGTTTTAGAAACTGATTTTGAAGGCATGTTGTTCAAAAGATAAGATGCGGTTTGTAGTGCATATCCCCAAAAGTATAAAGGCAGTGATAAATAACCCATCATAGACTTAACCATGTCCAATAAAGTCCTATTCCTTCTCCCAACCATGCCATTCTACTACAGAGTGCTCGGCGTAGTCAAATGGGATAAAATTTCATTCTCTAATAAGTGTTCTAAGAATTCACTAGAAAGGTATTCACCACCTTAATCGGATCGAAGTGCCTTTATAGGTCTACTTAATTGCTTTTCTACTTCAGCCCAAAACTCTTTGAACTTGTCCTAAGTTTCACTTTTGTAGTGCATTAGGTACACATACCTATACCTTGAGTAATCATCAATAAAAGTGACGAAATACTCATACCCTCCTCATGCCTAGATGTTCATAAGTTCGCAAATATCGCTATGCGCAAGTTCTAAAATCCCTTCGGCCCTATTGCCCTTAGACCCAAATAGTCTTTTGGTCATTTTATCCTCCAAACAAGATTCACAGTATGGTATAGATTCCACCTTTAAGTGACTTAAAGGTCCATTCCTTATCAACCTTTGAATCCTATTTGGTTAATATGACATAGTCCCAAATGCCAAGATAGGTCTTATTAGAGTGAGAAGTTTTAAATCTTTTAGAGTTATTATTATTA
>CAMOHE010052747.1:0-55191 GCA_946598075.1 Artocarpus hirsutus | reverse complement strand
TCAGTAGGACTATATTTAGAAATTATTCAACTTTAAAAGAAATTTCGTAAAATCAAATAAATATATAGAAAACGAGCTAGAACAATTAAACAAATAAATAATTAAATGAGAATTTAATAAAAATATAATCTTATCAAAACAATTCAGATAGGCCAACAAGAAAGAATGCCATTTTCCTTTCCCTGGGCAAACCACATATAAATCACCACCGTAGTGGCCCAGCTGGGTTTCGGGACCTGCCCCCAAGGTTGTTCACTACATAACCCGATCTCTGATATGGCATCATGCCCTCAAATATATATACATTTATATATATCTTTTTTGATTAATAAAATCTCTTCTTTACCAGATATAATCATTTATATTCATTATGAAGTTCATTATGAACATTTCTCCAACAACCGTTTGTAAAGATGTTTAAACAAAATCATTTCCCAATCAGTCATCGAAAACATTTGATAAAGTCCATTTTTGGCTTAAATCATATTGAAATAAGGCTACCAAGGAAGAGGGGTAGAAGTCTTACCACAATACTCGTGCCGGTGTCCCACACCGTAATCCTGGTCCACTATACATTAGCTCCGCGGATCCACGCACAATCCTAGATGCGTAGTAACTTAGTCCATTAGTATCTAACCCGAGGTATCCTATGATACTAAATCATCTCATGATGTCCTAGTGTGCCATTTAGTTTATAGAATCATTATATAAAGTTAAAATTTAAATCAGGGTTCAAAACAGTTAAAACGGGTGAAAATCACAAAATTCTTCCTTGCTCGGTCGGCCTGTCGGTTTCCCTGGTTCGGCCGGCCGAACTGCACAGTTCGGCCTGCACAGTTCGGCCTGCCGGAAGTCCAAGTCCGGTCGGCCAAACATCCCTAGGTTCGGCCTGCCGGTCGGATGAATCCGGCCTGCCGAACATGAGGTTCGGCCTGTCGATCTGGAAAAATTTTAGAAATTTCCATGCATGGGTTCTCGGCATCCTGAATCCAAATCTTTAAATCTAACCTGTTTTCTCAATTCTCAGGCATGGGTAATCATCATAAACTATAGGAAATCATAATGGAACACTTTTTAATGAATTAAAACAAGTTTTAAACAAGATTTTCTCAAAAATCTAAAAATAGGGAAAATAGAGGAAAAATGAAAAATCTCGATTCCAATCCATTTTTGATGAAATAAAGTTTCAATCCTAGTTAATCTAAGTTACTCTAAGCTAGATCAAAGCTTTTCTAAGCTCAAAATTGCTTAGATCTCAAAATGCAAGAAAATTTGAAAAATTGAAAAACTTTTGAATTTTAAAAACTAACCTCGAATTGAAGCTTGAAATCGATGTTTTTGTTGTTGAATCTTGTTCCTGAGCCTTCAATCTTCTAACCCGAAGCTTGAAAATGAATTTTGTTTCAAAATTTAGAGAGAGAAAACGAGAGGGGAAGAGAGAACCGAGAGAGAGAGACGAGAGAGGTGAGCGAGAGAGAGGAGAGAGAAAATGAAAGTGAGAGAGAAAGAGAGAGAAAATAAATAAAGGGAAAGAAAAAGTAGTTGCACAGAACTATATGCAACAGTACACTGTTTTCAAATCAAATTGTTTCATTGAAAATTAAATTAACAATTAAAAACAATTTAGAATAATTAAAAATCATTAAAAGAGTAAAATAATACAAGGTTATTAAATTTTCACAAAACATTCAAATTAAATTTAAAATACTCATTATGGCACACTAATCCACCATTTAGCATTCTAATTACATTTAATTAACTTCAGGGTGTTACAACTCTCCACCCCTAAAAGAAAATTTCGTCCTCGAAATTTACAAATCGATTCAAAAACAAAACAAATGCGGATACAACTCTCGCATACCCGATTCTAATTCCCAAGTGGCTTCAACAACCCCGTGATGCTGGCTAGATGCCTTTCACATCACACCCCTCTAGAGAGAGATTGGAAGAGAGAAAGATCAAGAGTAGGGGTAAGGTTTTTTAAATTTTTGTTGTTTTATTTAAAATTATAGTTTATTTATTTATTTATTTATTCATATATTTATTTATTTTTAGTTTTGAGTTTATAATTTGTTATAATTTTCTAATTTTATGTTTTTTTGATCAATTAATATTTATTTTTTATTAAATCTAAATATGTTTACTTTCAAATTTTGAGTTTATAGCTTTTTGTTATAATTTTTATAATTGTATTTTTTTAATCCTTTATAAAAAAAATAGAGTGTTAAGATGATAATTAAAGATAAGGTTAGTATTAAAATGTTCAAAACTATATTTCAAACAAAAATACTTAAAACTAATGCTTTAAAAGGAAAAAAAAAACACAATTTATTTTCTTAAAAGTTTTTAAAAAAATTGCGTCAAAAATATTTGAGAAGAAAAAGTTAAGATAAAAAATCTTTCTATAAGAGTAAAAATAATAGTTAAAAGTATGTAAAAATCAATTATGCTTTTTTTTTTGGTACAAAACAAGGGTAAAAAAATGGAAGGGTATTGTTAGCATTTCGAAAAAAAAATGGTGATAAAAATTTGGTCAACATCGACACCCAACTAACAGATAGGGTGTCTCTGCAACTGTTTGTAAAGTCCATGGGATACTAGTGTAATTAGTTTTGGTTAATGACAGCCTCTATTATTTTAGCAACACCCGACCCAAAAAATAAAGAAAACACATTGATATTTATGTGTTAAAAGGAATTTTGGATAAATAGTCATTATTTGAATTATTTTTTTAAGTAAATGATAAAAAAATTATAAGTAGCGAAGGCCTTTAAAAAATAGCTAACTAGTGATGTACAGATATTAATCAATTATAATAATCTTTATTACTGATGTACTTATTTGTGGTTTATAATTGATTAACTTGCAAGTTTATCAACGATTAACTAATATCGATTAGTAACAAACCACCTTCACTCAATAATTTATCGATTTATTAATGATAAAATCATTAATAAATCAATGATATATAAAGTGTTTGGGAAGTTCCAACAACTGCTATAGTGTAACGCTCTCACATGCTATAATGTAAAACTCTCGCATGCTATAGTGCTTAAGTTTTAACATAAATACCAAACACTCTCAAACTTTAGTTGATCATTAATGAATTGATATTAATTAATATTGTACTGTTGTAAAACAAAAGGAGAGGGAGAGAGAGAGTTCATTTCTTTAAATTTGACAAAAATTCAATCATTTTCTTAGTAAGCAAAACCTCGACAAATTATTTTAAAAGATAACAAAAAGGGGTTGGTTACCTAATTTCCTCTTTAGAAAATTACCAACTTCATTATTTATATAATCAAAATTTTCCAAATACAAAAATTTCTTAAAGAAAAAATGAATGTTCTTTTTTTGAGTAATTCTCTTCTTACATTTTAGTAAGGAAAAAAATAGTTGTAGACATAGCCTAACCATAATTCCACAATTAATGCTACTATAAAATAGTGACTCTAAAACCCCAATACCAAATTCATTAAAAACAAATTGGTTTTATCTTCTAACCCTCGAAAATTGGGATTCTCATTTTACTCTTACGATTCAAATAGCCCAAAACTGCCTCCAAGCTTATAAGAATTTGTAACTTTGATACTTATGTTAATTAAATGTCAATTTATTAATGATTTATTTAATTATATGCAGTCACATGACTGCTTGACAAAAGAAAATAGTTTATTTAAACAAAGTAAACTTCAACATTTGGAAGCTTACAAAAAAAACAAAAATAAAAAGAAAAAAAAAAACAAAAACACACACATAAATGGTTCCTTATTCTAAGATAAGTGTAACCTCCTTCTTTGCTCACAATACTCGTATTATTATTGCCTTCTAATATTGTCTATTACCTAAAAATCACATGATTTTTACGTGGTTAAAGCCATTAAAAGTTGATTTTTTGTTAAGAGAATACTAAGATTGTAACTTATGATATGCTCATGAAGGTTGTTATCTGTTATTTTGAGTCAAGTGATATGAAGTAACGCAACTTCTATTCTTTGGAATAAATTCAAAACTAATAAAAAAATAGTAATAAATGATAGAATATGTAGAATAACTTTGAATTATCGTAACTTTCATAATTATATTTATTGTAATAATCTTGATAATCCAATTGGTCGGGCTTGGAGATCAACTAGAGTTTATAGATATAGTTCTAGCGTGGATGCCGAGAATACACAACAGACAAGACTTGCCAATCTCCTTAGATTGACAAGATAAAGAGATGACCACATTCGAAAAATGGTCTCATTTGAATCCAAATAAGAAAACTACCAGATTTTCTCTCTTGAAGATCGTACCAATTATGAGAAAAAGGGAAACAAACCCCAATCAAAAGGATAGGAGAAAATTCCCTAATAGATTAATTAATTAATATAATTATTTGAATTAATTGTAGAGAGCTATAAATAAGGCTAAAACCAACAAAGTAGTTAATTTTTCAGAGTATAGTGAAACCCTTTCTCTTCTCTAAAGTGGATGTAGCTCTGTAAAGAAAACCACTACAATTTCTTTGTGTTTATTATTATTATTATTATTATTATTATTATTATTATTATTTTGCATTTATATCATGCACAAATCAAGAGAGTTTATACCGTGGGGAGGATTAATCACTGAGAGGCTTGTTGGCGAAATTCTACCGTCAACAATGTTCATATTTAAAAGGAATAGAAAATAATTATTTTTTGAATTATTAATAAATCAATAAATTTGTTTCATTTTAACAAATATAGAAGAGAAAATTTCTCTTATATTGTTTTCGATCGAAACGACCACAATTTGGTCAAAAGCATTTTTTTCTTGTATTGCGTGATTTTGTAGGCGATGGGCTCATGGGATGTGCAGAATATGGGGACATTAGACATCTGCAACGACTAAGGTGGTTGGATTGAAATGTGCAGTAAGAAAAAAAAACTATTTCAAAAATGCCACACTAAACTCCACAATTAAAATGTGCTTGAACGCGGCTCCTGGAAGCAACTTCGACGACGCTACTGTCCCCAAGCGACTTTGGCCAGCGCTTCCCTCCGTGACGACAGCATCTCCCTCTGCAACTTTGACAGCTTCACCAGGCGTAGATCGCAGCTTCTCCAGACGCTACTTCTCCGTATCGACTTCGGCATCTTTGCTTGATTTCGACCTTGTGCGACTTTGGCGGCTTCTCCAGCATAGACCGTAGCTTCTCCCTCACGACTCCAACAGCTTCGCTCAATTTTGGACTCGCGACTTCAGCGCTCTTCCTCATGCGACTCTAGCCATGACTTTATCAGCTTCTCCTGGCGCAGCTCGTGCGATGTTCACTCGCAGATGGCTCCGACTATCTGGCTAAGGAGATCTAAGGCTAGCGCCCAGAGGTTTAAGATCTCAATGCGATGTTGTAGATCAATGCTGACTTTGATGTGGTGGAGGAGCTTTGCGGTTGGTTGGAGATCAATGAGCTAATACACAGTGAGACCATGACAACTTCAGCTGCGGTGAGTTTCAGCTGGAAGGAGCAGAATATATAAGGAGAGAGAGAAAGGAAAAGGGAAAGAGGAGAGGACGAAGAAGAACAGAGACGAAAAAAATTAACTTTTAGACATTCAAAATTAGTAGCATAAAATGTTAAAGTTTTTATGACAATGGCCTTTAACAATCCATCGAGAAAAAAATGGCATATTTCCTAGATATCTTGAGCTAATACGATGTGATAGGCCTTATAGGTGATGGCTATTTTGGTCAAACCAATTTTTTATTCTTATAATTTTTTTTCAAATCTCACTCCATTTATTCATTCATTTTCATTTTTATATACTTCTAAATACATGAATAATGCTCTTCATAAACTCCTTTTCTAATTGGCAGAGTAAAATAAATTTTCTCAAATAAGTCATTAAATATTAGCTTGTTAGGATTGGTGCCCTATTTTGATGAAATAAGTAGTAATGCAAACATTTCATGTATTGATAATCGTCCTCATATTACTTTATTATACTAATTAAGCATTTAAGCAAACATGTGATTTGTGATTATTATAACCATATCTTAGAATTGGACATATATGGAATTATATGTTGATAGAACCGATTTGGATATCAATAGTCTAATAGGTTAACAATGAAAAGCTCTCATATGCTATTGTAAAAAGTAAAAGGTTGCTATAGTGTAAAGCTCTCACAGGCTATATTATTTTTAACTAAAATTGGTTTTAACCAATGGTTATAACCATACTTTTCAAATACATTACAAATTATATAGTCCACAGTCTATGTATATAGCTGGACATTTTATACATGATAAGAGTGTAATGAGTACTACGTCGATTAAGAAAGTGTTTATCTTGGTTGTCGGAGCAGATTGACTCTATGGAAGACACATTGGTGTGATAGACCTAGTGATGATTGCACACTAGACTAGACCTAAAATTGAATCAATATAATAATAATTCTGTTTCACTTAAATCAATTATCTTTAATAATTATTTATATGTTATCTGAATTGTGAAAAAGATTTACAACAACATGTTTGTACCTTGTATCTTTTAAATACCAAAGGCAAGAATTTCGATAAACAAAGACTCCATTGTTAGTATGTTGGAGATGTAATCTATATTCGATAAGAGCTTAATCTACAGATATAGAATCCATAACTTTCTAACAAAGAGTCAATATTATGTTTTCAAAGACATTATTTGGGTATTGGAAATATAACCAGGCCTTGGTCATCTAGATGTATATGGTAGTCGAATGATATTCTGTTTATATGTGTTACAAAATGAATGAACTTTCCAACGATGAAATAATGGAATTTTGACATCAAATAACTTGAAGGTAAAATAAAACTATATCCTTAATCCGATTATGAATAATCTATGAGGATACACATAATATGAGAGGTCATGGACCATACTTACATTTCAAAAGTCTCGTAATACAGTATATTAATTTATCTGTTATTATTGGAGCTTAATAACATATGTCCATTGAGTCCTAATGCTAGCTCACTAATTTCTTTTGTGACAGATCAAGCAAATATATATTAACAGGGTGTGACAAAAGTACATGCAAGTCAAGCTAGTAGGCCTAATAGGATACGTGGGCTAGAGTCTAGGATTGGACATTAATGGGTGCAGGTGGCACCATACTTGCTAATTTTTTGAGAATTAATTATTTAATTTCATAAAATATTTATTCAAACTAGCCATTAGGATTTTGGATAATTAACTATTCAAATATGGTATTTGAATAATTAATTTAAATTCTAATTGAATGTGAATTATGAATAATCATTCATAATCATTTAAATTAGATTATTATTTTAAATAATGAAATATTAATTTAAATTGAAATTGTTTGAATTGAAATTATCCTAAACAATGAAGATAATCATAAATCCCTATACTTTGATTGGCTAGAGAATTTGAATTTCCCAACAAGTAGGTGGCGTGTACAAGCAGAGGTTGATTTATTCTGTATGACATTTTATCAAATAAAGTAGGAGAAAGAAAATTATCTCTTATTAGTGATAGGAAAGAAAATTATCTCTTATTAGTGATAGGCTTTAGGCTCCTCCTATGTAACGCCTCCTTATGGACGTTACATGAATTGTTAACTTTCATTGTTATCTCTTAATTATTTGATAGAAAAACATGAACATTAAGTATTATCTAATTATTTGCCCAAGAGTTTCAATCTATTTTTTTTATTTTAATAAGATTCTCATACGAACATATGAAATAAAACTTTAATTTACTTTTCAATAATTAGTTTATTTGTAAATATATACAACTAGGATTTCACATGATCCCAAATTTCAAATAGATTCAATACTTACTTACCTTAAATGGTTTTCCTCCTTATTAGCCTGATGGAATACCTAAAGTATTTGGCTAACCAACTACCTACAGAAATAATTAGTCTTAACATAATAGGTATGTAATGTGAAATTAAATTACAACACTTAAATTATTACACACCAAAATTTGAAAATCCAACAACATAACGTCGAGTTTATGATAGTACTAAAGACGTAAAAATTAAACAAGTCTTATGATGTGCAAAAATTAAACAAGTCTTATGATGTGTGGAAAAAAATTTAATGTAGCATTGTTATTATTTTATTTCATAATGTGACTTTATGTTCCAACGCCACATCCCTTGCACACACATCTGTTAGTCCGTTGTCCATCTATAGCTGTAGCCTTACCCTTATCTGCAACATGATATAACTTAAGTAAGTATTAAGCTTAATAAGAACATGTGGGATCTCTCAAAACATTATAAAAACTTTAAACATAACATGAGTTATTGAATCTTTGACCAATCATCATAGTGCATAAAGCATACTTTGTAAGAACATATCTTTCTTTTCCTTTTTCCATATTAAAACTATTCATTTTATCCTTTAGGGCCCTAGTATTGCACCATTTACATCACTATGGCGCATCGTCACGAGATGAGAAGGGTATCTGATCCCAAATTAAACATGACAAGTCGACCTTGAAGGACTATCCACCTTGGAGGACTAACATCATCATTAGGTGTGCAACGTCTTGATTATATATACATATATATACACATGTATTTTTAAGAAAACATCTTTAAAACCATTATTAAAGGGTTCTTTTGAAAAAGAGATGCATAAATATTAATAACATAATAACATATAGCATTTCTCAAAATTTTTATAATCCTTTATCATGTTATAGGTGAGAATGTACTTACTTTACTTGTGGCAAATTTACTTAACTTCTTGCAAGTGAATAATTCTTCTCCACTTCCAATGACGTAAGTGCTTCAAAGTATTTAACATTATAACATGGTGATAAAAGAAATATTCTTAGTATAAGAACATACTTAAAATATCGTATACATCATCATGACAACATGCAATATCATGCTTAATAACTTAGAAGAACTTATACAAACACACCACATTCTAGGCAAATTCATAAATTAAACCAGGAAATTAGCATTCAACAATTTTTCTAAAATTACACAAAATTCCAATGACTTTGAAATTTTAATATAATATTCTTAACATCTACATATGTCATAAGATTAAATTTCATAGCTTTTTGATGACTATAAGTACTATTTTTATATTTTCCAATACACAATACTGTTTTTAGAAAAATATCACAGGTAGTCAGCAGTCTATAAATTTTTAAAAATCACATAAAATTCAAATAAAACTAAAAATTTTACCAAGTATTCCAAACATCTATAAATATCACAAAATTTAATTTCATCACATTTGGATTATTATAAATAATTATTTCATATTTTACAAATTATAAAACTGTTGTTGGAAGTATAGTACGGGCAATAACCAATAAGTGAATTTTAAAAAAATAATCAAAATTCTAATGGCTTTGAAATTTTAACAAGCAATACTAGACATCAAATATACAATTGGACTTAATTTCATTAAGTTAGAGCTATTATAAATATTTTTTCTACATTTTGGAAATCACAAAACAATAATCAATGATCAAGTAATTTTCCAAAATCATACAAAATTATAATTGATCTGAAATTGTAGCATAACATTTTAACATCCTTTATTTTTATTATATTTGGATTACTCAAAAGTATTTTTCTAACATTCTAACTTTTACACAAACATTGCTAGAATAATGCTAAAACAATAAATAGTGTATTTCTAAGAGCTTTAACATAATTTTTAGCGTTTGCATGGAACCAAAATTTTGTAGGCAACAACTACACATATAATTAAGCATTTATAAATTTTTTTTAGCATTAAACACATCCTAAAATATTACTAAGCAAATCATTACATTTGAGGGCAGTTTAAGAATTGTGAGAAATAACATAGTATAAATTATCTAAAAATACCAAAACTAGTGTATTTGAATCCAAAATTTTTGTGAAAGATACTTAGCATGTATATCAACAATGACCAAATGGAATTTTCTCAAAATCTTATTTTTACTCTTCCTAGAAAATCCTGTAGTATAGGTTTTTGGCCTAAAAAGGAGATTGGGAGTAATAATCACAAAAAAATTGTTTCTTAAACAAAATTAAACATTGAACCACATAAAATTATACCTACATATACTATAATGTCATAGTAAAAATTTTGTATGAACATAGATAGAAAAACCAACCTTAAAATGTGGTCGAAGCTCTGTTCCGTCTCCGATAACGATTTTAGCCATCACACCATAACTTGTCCATTTAACTTGCGGTTTTAAAGAAATGCCTTGTTCTTGATTTGGGAATGCTTTACAATAGATTAAAAATGACTGACGGGGTGACTTTGATATTGGAACAACTTGGTTTGATTAATGTGTATAAGTGTAATGCCCCTAAGTGGGAGTTAACAGCTTTTAATAAATAAAATAAAGATTAGAAAATAAAAATAAAACTTCACAACAAATATGCTTGGGACTTAAATTAAAACTCTCAAAACAAAATAAAAATATAAACAGCAATTAAATCACAGTTTAATGTAGTACCTTTAAATATAATAATATAAAACTATCATCATCATCATCCCAACCCTCAGTACATCTTAATACAGTCACAAAAAGTAACAAACGATGCTTACATTTTTATGAAGAACATTCTCAACAAATAATACAATTCAATCGTAACACAGCTATATAGCTTCTTCAACTATGTATCTTGTCACCATCTCACACATTGTGAGTCCTAAAAAGATGAAAATATGAGGGAATGAGCGACAATATGCTCAGTAGAGAAAACCATTACTTATCTTTAGGTTTTTATCCTTACCACATTAAAACCTGCATGGTTAGTTAGTTCTCATCATTATTCATAAATTTTATCATGTTCAATTTCAGTGGATATCTTATGATCATTCTTTTTAAGTTCCATACATAAATATATACATATTAATTTAGGATTCAATTATACTCATCTATATCCACCATGCAACAGAATATCATATCACTCACCTCAACGAAACCCTCCAAACATTCCAAAGGTGTTCCAGTGAGGGGACATCAAGCCTCGAGTCCTTACTAAGTTGATTCTTGTACAGTGCGTTCTGGGACTTTCGACCCAAGAGAGCGTCATCACTCCCCCCTATTTTACCTTTTAGGGTATTCGTGCCCAAGAACACAAACGCCGCCCTCTTCGTGTCTCACCATTCCTCTATAATCAATCATTATTTATAGAGTTAGTTTTTCTAACTATGCTTTTTAATTTACAACAATATATGTCAAATCAATTTATTCCTCGCTGTATAATATAGGACGAGTTCATGTCATTGTCTCATATATCATACTCATATAATAGCAATTCAACACACATATATATCTTGCCATAAAACAACCAATTTTTAATTCCATAAAAACCTTACAAAAGATGAGTAATAAAATCCCTACCTTTTCGCGAATTACCCTGTTGATAACTTCTAGCTCATAATAATAAGCTCACTACGTAAGCTCCAAGTACTCCATCATTCTACGACGTATAAAATAACCATACTTTAACTAAAATTCCTAATCCCTAATCATACCAATTTTTTATATATTCTTATTAGTGTGCCATAATC
Organism: Artocarpus hirsutus; assembly: GCA_946598075.1. Lineage (NCBI taxonomy): Eukaryota > Viridiplantae > Streptophyta > Magnoliopsida > Rosales > Moraceae > Artocarpus > Artocarpus hirsutus. Next base: position 43,668 of record CAMOHE010052747.1, on the reverse strand, counting down.
ATTTATATGAAATTCTTGGAACATTTTGTAACACAAAATGATGAAAACATATGAATTTGGATTATCCGATTGGCCTGTCAATTAAGCTCGGCCTGCTGCCTGAGGCAAAATCTAGAAAACTCTAGTTTTCTGTTTTTAAAGATTTTGAGCTTCAAAGCTTAGTCCGACCTATTTTAACAAATCCATGAACATGAAAAATACACAGAAACTATAGATTATCATGCCAATAAAACATGTAAATCTTTTTCGCCAAATTTTTATGCATAAAACATGTTTAAAAATTCTCAAACATTGACTTTTACAGAACTTTACAAAAACATGATCTAAATAAGAAATTGTTCAAACTCAAAACAAACATAATTTAATTTGCATGTACATAAAAGCACAAGCCCAGATCACGAAATAAAAAAAAACAATTACATAATCTAAACATAGTAACTTGGAATAAAGGGAAGGCAGAGAAGAATTTGAGTTTTTGGTTAGAAACTTTACCTTGTTTCCTTGAGAAATTGTTATTAGGCTTGACTCTTTTCTTGAGAAAAGAGATCCTAAGTTGAGATAGAGTTTTTTGATCAAATTGAGAAGGTGAAGGAGAGAGACAAAATAGAAAGAGGGAGAGAAAGGGTGAGTGGTGTGCAATGTGAGGGAAAATGAATTGTCCGATATATTTTAGGAGTTAGTGGCTTTGGGCATATGAATGAATAGTTTTATTGGGAGACTTAGAAAAAGAAAGAAAAGAAAGGGGATAAGACCTATGTGGGGAACCAAAATATGTGACTTGTTTGATTCAACTCTGATCTTCTCTTTATTTGTTTATTTATTTTCTTTTTAAACATTACACGAAATAGACAAAAGAGGGTCTACCATGGCATGTTAATAAATATACTAAATAAGTATAGGAAATTTTAGGAAATTCTAAAAATAAGTAGAGATAAATATTGTGAAATAGATTTTAAATGAAACAAATTTTTAATTGACACACTAATAATTAATTTAATTACTATAATACCCGTTAGGAAAATAACGGGTGTCATAATAAGTATGTGTTCAGGTGAGTGTTTCGGGCGTGAGAAAACAAGAGGGAGAACGTGAGTGATGTGAGGGAGAATGAATTAGAGAAAATGAAAGAGTATTTTGAATCTTTTAGATTTTGAACAGATGTATGGTCTCACATGGCCAAGTTGGATACAGCCAAAAGAATAAAAATGGGACAATGATGAAGACGTGAGGTGATGGGGAGTTGTTACGAAGAACATGGAGGAGAACATGGGAGAGGAAGGAGGAATTGTTTACATGAGTTTGTGGATAATGGGTTGTGGTCTCGCATCTTTCTTTGCTAGAAAAAGAAAATAAGTACAAAGATGGAGATGATGGAGAAGGCATGGGCATGCATGGGGTTGTCGGAAGTGGGAGAATGGCATCCACATTTGCTACCAAAAAAATACTCTCTCATATCATAAATAGATGTTCAATGATTTTGGACATGAAAAGTTGAAGAAAATAGATTCAAAATGAATTTAGGAAGTATGTGATCACTCTGCAAAATTTTTGGACGTGATGATGAAGATGCTTCAAACAACAAGTCATTTGGAGCTTTTTTTTTTCATTTGCTACCTCCAGGTCGTTTTGGGTTATTAGTCGTTTGGGAGCCCCACCCCCCTACTCTTTTTTTTTTTGGCTCTTTGTCAACTCCCAAAACAACAAGTCATTTTGGGTTATCAACTCCCAAACGACATGTGGTTTGGGAGGCTTCTTTTTTTTTGTGGGAAAAATCTCAAAAAAATTAATAAAGGAAATAATTTCTAAAATTAAAAAAAAATGATTTCTAAAAGTTAAATAAATTCTAAAAATTAAAATAAGTCTCCTAAAAATTTAAAAGGTTAATATATCACATCCAAATAGACAAAAAAAATCCAAGTAATTCATCAAAATAGAAAATTTACAAACAAAAATCACAATAATCACATATTAGGCACTCTAGGTCATTGGAACTTCTCTAGTCCATCCACTGCAAAAGTCACTAGTTCATAATAAATTTCATAATTATAAATATTATATTCATAAACATCACACAAAATATGCTTCTAAGTCATAATTTTCATCCATAAAGTCACATACAATCATTAAACTTTACATATTGTCCATTAAAGAAATTGACAAAAGTTACAATCCTCCCTACCTTATAAAAGTTTCATCCTTGAAACTTAAAATAATTAAGGGTACTTGATTCTCATTTCATCTTCCCGTTCCCACATAGCTTTTTCTATTTTGTGATTACGCCAAAGGACCTTAACCAATGCAATCTCTTTATTCTTCAAGGTCTTGGTTCTTCAGTCTAAAATCTTGATCAGTTTGTCCTCATAGCTAAGGTTTTCTCATAGCTCGATGGCTTGGGGTTTGATTACCTGCATGGGATCTGGGACGTACTTCTTAAGTATTGAAACATAGAAGACATTGTGAGTAGATAATATGTCTGGTGGTAAATTTAGTTCATAACCTATGTTATCAATTTGCCTCACTACTTCATAAGGTCTTATAAATCTTGGGCTAAGCTTCTGTTTCTTCCCCAATCTCATGACTCCCTTCATTGGTGCCATTCTCATAAATAAAAAATCACCGACTACAAACTTCAAAGGCCTCCTTCTTTTGTCGTCATAGCTCTTTTGGCAACTCTGTGCAATCTCAATCCTTCTACATATTAGTTTCACTACTTTAGTTGTTTCATTAAAAATCCATCTTCTCTTTAATCTTAACTTCCCTCATCTTCTTTTCCCTAGCTTCATCCCAACAGATAGGCTACCTATATCTTTGTCTATAAAGTTTATAAGTTGCCATACCAATAGTTACCTGATAGCTATTGTTGTTTGCAGACTCTGCCAACGGTAGCATCTTACAACAGCTAGTCTTGTAATCAAGAGCACAAGCACAAAGCATGTCCTCTAAGATCAAATTTGTTCTCTCTGTTTAGCTGTCAGTCTGGGGTTGAAAAGCTATGCTGAAAAGCAACTTTGTACCTAATGTATTTTGCACAAATTTTCAAAAATAAGAAGTGAACCTACTATCATGATTAGAGATGATGCACTTCAAAATGTCATGAAGCCTTACAATTTCCTTGACATAGAGTTTTGCAAGTTCACCATCAAAGAGGTTATTTTGATAGGAATAAAGTGTACCATCTTTGTCAACTGATCGACTACTACCGAATAGAATCATATCCATTTATAGTTCTCGGTAGACTTATAATGAAATCTATCGCAATCTCCTTCCATTTCCATTCAGGTATCTAAATTGGCTGCAAGACACCTCACAATCTTTGGTGTTCAGCCTTGACTTGCTGAAAAGTCAAGCATTGCTTTACGTACTTAACAACATCAAGCTTCATACCAAACCACCAAAAATTGTCCTTTACATCATTATAAATTTTCGTCTTGCCAAGATGGATTAAATAAGGAGTATTGTGGATTCCTGTTACGATCCTTTTCTTCAAACCATCAACTTTAGGGACACATAAATGGTCTTTGAAATATAACTTTATGTACTCTGCCACTTAGATCCCTTTACATTTGCCTTAATTTCTTGCTTGATCCTTAGTAGGCTTGTATCTCTTTCCTGTTTGTCTCAAATTTCTTCATATAATGTTGGTGCAAGAGTCAATGTTGATAGTTGTCCTGAAATTAGTTCAAGACCAAAGTCTAGAATTTCTTTCTTCAAGGGTTGGGATATTTCTTGTAACGACATCAATGTTACACAAGACTTCCTATTTAGAGCATCTGCCGCTCAATTTGCTTCCCTAGGTGGTAGAGGATTTCACAATCATAATCCTTGACCAATTTTAACTACCTTTGTTGTCTCATATTCAAGTCCTTCTGGATGAAAACTACTTCAAACTTTGATGGTCAGTGTAGATTTTACGTTGAATTTTCTACAAGTAATGTCTCCAAATTTTTAATGCAAAAACTACTACTACCAATTTGAGATCGTGGGTATGATAGCTCTACTCATAATCCTTTGGTTGTCTCCAAGCATATGTAATCACTCTGTCGTTCTACATCAACACTACACCAAGACTCATTTTTAAGGCATCAATATATATGACAAATCCTCCTTCGCCTTTCAAAATTGCCAAAATTGGAGCCGAGGTTAGCTTTTTCTTTAGTTCTTGAAAACTCTTCTCATAATCATCGGTCCATTCAAACTTCTTCCCTTTGCGAGTCAGGTTGGTAAGCAGCAAGGCTATCTTGAAGAAATCTTCCACAAACTTTTGGTAATACCCGACTAAATTTAAGAAGCTTCTTATCTCACTTGTATTCTTGGGTTGCTTCTAGTTGAGAACAGCTTCAATTTTAGTAGGGTCTACCAAAATTCCATCCTTAGAAAAGACATGACCTAGAAAAGATACACGATCAAGCCAGAATTCACTCTTAGAGAATTTGGCATACAACTAATATGTTTTTAAGTTTTCTAGTACAATTCTCAAGTGTTTCGTATGTTCTTCTTGAATCTTCGAATACATAAGGATGTTGTTGATAAACACTATAACAAATATATCAAGGTAGTCCTTGAACACCCAATTCATTAGTCTATAAATGCTGCAGGAGCTTTTGTTAGGCCAAAAGGCATGACCATAAATTCATAATAGCCATACCTCATTCTAAAGGCCGTCTTTGGAATGTCCCCTTCTTTTATCTTTAGTTGATGGTATCCTGATCGTAAATCTATCTTTGAAACATTGATGCACCTTTAGCTTATCGAATAAATCATCGATCTGGGGCAACGGGTTCTTGTTTTTTATTGTTACTTTGTTTAGTTCTTGATAATTAATGCAAAGCTATATAGAACCGTCCTTGTTCTTTATGAAAAAGACTGGAGCTCCCCACAGAGAATGCCTAGGCTGCATAAAACTCTTATGGGGAAGCTTTTTTAGTTGAGAGTGTAGCTCTTTCAATTCCGCTAGGGCCATTCTATACGATGCTTTGGAGATTGGATTCATGCTTGGCATGAGCTCAATTTTGAATTCAATCTCCTTGTCTAGAGGTAAGCCTGGTAGATCTTTAAGAAATACTTTTGGAAATTTTATAACCACAGAAACATCTTCAACATTTGCCTTTCCTTTTTGACTTTTATCTATGATGATTACTAGAAAACCCGTGCATCCAATAGCTAGTAACTTCCTCACCTTCATGGCTAACATAAACGTTTTGGCTTCTTTATTGATTCGTCTACGAACATGAATCATTCTTCACCTTCTGGATCAAAAATCACCTTTCGTTGTTGGCACTCAATTGAAGCATTGTATTTCCCCAGAAGTTCCATTTTGAGAATAACATCATAGTCATACATGTCGAGTTCAATACGATTGATATAAAGTTCTCTATCATAAATTCTTAAAGGAATGTCATGTAAGAAATGTGTGGATGATATCACTTCCCCCGAAGGTAGTGTAATAATGAACTTATGTCCCATACATTCTTTATTTCTTCTAGGTTTTTGGCAAAAAATATAGAAACAAATGAATAGGTAGCACCTATATCGAAAAATATATGAGCTTTTTAGTATGGATAGGGATCTGACTTGTGACAACAGTGGAGGTTTCTGCTGCAGCTTTTTCTTTTGTCATGGTGTAGATGCAAGCATTGGTAGGTGAGGCTTTCAATCTTTCTTGATGGATAAGTGGTCCTTCAAGGGCTGCCCACATACTATAAAGTTGAGCAAGGGGTGCTTTTTGTTGGTTCTAAGAGTAGGTCTTTGTAGGGTAGTTAAAAGAGATGTGGGCCCTGCAACCGCAAGTGTAGCACATGTTGGTGCCTTGTCGATACTCTCTTAGATGCTTCCTCCCATATCTAGTACAAGGATGGATCTGCTTGTTGCTGTGGTATTGATGTTGACCATTGCCTCCCTTTTTGTTGTTCTAACACTTCTGGTTATGGAAATTGTCCTTTCTCTTATTGTGATTCTAGTTTTTGTCATTGTGGTTGTTTGTTGCCCTAGGGTCAAATTTTAATGTTCATGTGGTTACCAAAGTTACTCTATGATGGCTGATTTCTTTTATCCTTTAGCATATATTGCTCCACTTAAAGTGCTGTACTAACTAGGAGGTGGTTTAGTTCCATCCATAACCATGGCGATTTCAGGTCGAAGGACTTTAATCAATCTCATTACCTTCTCTTCATCATCTCGAACTATTTCAAGGCATAGGCAAGCAAGTTAGTTGAATTTTGCCACTACTTCTATTACCGATATATCTCCTTAGCGTCGACTCTCAAACTCATCATAGTGCTTGCTAGTGATGTTCATGTGGAAGAATTTCTTATTAAACACTTTAATAAAGTCATCCCATGTCATTTCGTTGATCTTCTGGCTTTGTTCAATCCTTTCCCATTAGATACGAGCTTCCATTGTGAGGCAGTAAGAGGCAAATAGAACTTTCTTATTGTTAATGAAATTCAAATCTTAAGAGTGACCTCAATTGTCTTTAACCAGCCTTAAGCAACAAAGAGATCGTTGGAACCTTCAAAATCCGTAGGTTTAACACGCATCTATTTAACCAATAAAGGCTCTTAAAGCATTGATATTGTAGCCACTTGAGCTGTCGAGGCTCTTGCTTGCTATTGAAGAGTAGCTGGCAAATTTTCATTTTGACCTTACCCTCCATGACCATTGGCTTTAAGCTTTTCTATTTCTTTTTGCTGATCTTTGAGCTGCTTTTTGAGGTTAGTAATCATTGTAACCAGGTGGCATTGGTTGGAATGTCAGTTCCTGCTGTAGCTATAACACTCACTGATTTCCATATAACGGATTATGTCAAATTAGTGACGACGTTAAGTAATTTCTTTATTGATATGTGTTATGATATATGATATAATGGTACTAACCATTTTATTTTAAGTGTTATGATAGGTGACGGTCATGTGGAATCGTTATGCTCAAGTGTTCATGACATTTACGTTGTGTGTGATTTTGTAATAATTTAATGCTTTGAAGAATTTTAGTGTATTAAGGTAGATCGGTAGGCCGAACTTTCAAGTTCGATAGGAAGAATTGTCTCTCATGGAACGTCAAGCCAATGAATATGATCGGCAGGCTGGACCTCACGCCTTCGGCAGGCGGAAGTGAACCATTGGCAAGGCAAAGACAGCTGATGAGCAGTTAGCATAATTCTCCCAAATTTTGTGACTGAGATAATTACGATGATTGGATAACATTGGATGATTTAATGTGATTGATTGGCATATTTTTGGACAAATTTCCTCAATTTAGGAAATGAAATGTTTGACTTTAGATTGATTGGATTTAATTGATATGGTTTCTCATTTTGAAGAGGTAAAATATGGTAAGTAAGAACAAAATTGTTGACTTTCCCTAATCCTCTCCACTTCCCATGTGAATTGACCACAATTAGTCAGAAAATTCTGATGTTATAGAAAAGAATAACTTTCCCTTTTTTTTTATGTCTTCTCAAATTCTCATGATAATTTCACTCTTTCTTTCTCTCAAAAATATTTTCTCAAACTTTTTCTTCCTTCACCACGTTCTCTTCTTCTCTTCTCTCTTTAATTTCAGTTGCAAACAATTAAAAGAAATATTGAAATTTCTTTGGGTGAATTCGAAGGAGTTTGAGAAGAATTCATTTTAAGGTAAGAGTTTATCTTTTGGTATTTCTGAAATGTATTTTCCTCCTTAATTCGACTGCCATAATTTTTCCTAGGAATTTTCTTTTGCTCTAAAATTTTAGTATGATGTTCATATATGTATTATGTGATATTCCTTCAAATTTCACATTAATTGGATTTTCCTATGTTAAGTTATGAATTTTCTTCTCTCTATCACTCATAGAAATTTGTTGCTGATTAGTTATGGGCACATAAATGTAGCCTTTATTTATAGAGCAAATGAATGATTCTCTCACAAAATTTCATGTGTATATGTTTATGTATATGTTAAATTTATAAAGTGAAAAGTCTCATGATAATATGATGAATACATTATGTGATATGGAATTTTCATTAAGACTAGGCTATGAGACTGGTTTATCGAGTAAATTGTTGGACTCCTTGTTGTGTCATGTTTTTGTATGAATAAATGATTTTTATTTGGTGACAAAGATTTTTGTGGTATTATAATTATATGTTAATAGGTTGTCATATGAGTTTTGGAGTCTAAATAATTTTATTTTAAATATTGGAATATGAAAAATGTATGTAACTCACTGCCTAATATGCTGAAAGTCATTTTGTTTATGTCTTCTAATGCATGTTTTGGGATGGCTTGAATTTTATTAAAAGGTGATTTTTGGCTAGATTGTAATTTTATGTGTCTATTATATGTAGTATTTTTATGGAATTATTTTAGGATATAGATAATTTATTATGTGAATGTAAGTTAGAATTGTTCACTGTTTTGTTAATGGCTGGTAGATTTTATAAGTATGATTGTACAAATTGTTTGAAACATCAAATGGAATTTTTATGACCAATGAAAAATCATAATAATATGCTTATATATTAATTTGGTTCCTGCCAAGTTTGGTGCCCCAAATTGAGTGTGAATGTTTAGTTATTGAGTTATGAATTCATGGAGGTCAAAAATATTTGTGTTGATAGTTTTATTCTAATGATTTATGGTTAAGGAAGCATACTATGAATTATGTTTGCAAGAGATGAATGTATGTGTGCTGTTATATGGAATGGATGATGTTATGTGGTGATAATTAATTCTATGAAAATAAATATTAATTTTATGTATCTTTAAATAAATGTATGGCATGAACACACTAAGGAACGAGCACATCGAGACTGTGGTGATGTCACCTACAATTCAATTAAGGTTAAGTAAGTTATACAAGTAAGTACATTCTCACCTGTAACATGATATGTTTTATAAAGGTTTGAAATTATGTTCATGATGATATCTATGATGTTTTTATGATGATTTCATTTAAATATTACTTATGAAAGATTTTTATGTTCAAAAAGTTATGCATGTATGATGATGACATATTTCAAAGCATGAAAGTTTAAATATGTATATTTGTATACCTAAATAAGTGTTGCACACCCACATTTATGTTATGATGTCATGTTTGGTCTAGGATTAGTTACCCTTCTCCTCTTATGACGGCGCGCCTACAATGATGATTATGGTACAACACTTGAGCCCTTAAGATAAAATGAATTAAGTTTTAATATGGACAATGTAATGATAGATATGTTCCTTATGAAATTGTGCTTAGTGCACTATTATGATGATGATGATGATGTTCATAAAATGTTTTAAGTTGTGAGATATAAATGTACTTACTAAGCATTAGCTTATTCAATTTTATATCACGTTGCAGATAAGGGTAAAAAGATAATGGAATAGGTGGAGGGCAAAGAAAGGCATGTGAGCTAAGCAAGATGGAATGAAAATGGAAGACGCCAAGGAAGAAATTTTAAGAATTTATGAACTGTGTTTTATTTTCAAAGTATACTTATTTTCTACCCCTTAAGATATTGGAACTTGTTTTAAATTAAGTTTGATTTTGACAAACGACCGCCCTGCCGACCATTACTGGTCAGATTGCCGATGTATTGATCGGCCTACGGATTACCTTGTACTGGCCTATCGATTTTACCGATTTTGATATCCTATTTTGCAGAGCCTCGGGTGGCCTGCCGAAGGTTGAACTTTGGATTGCCGGGCAAGTTTGGCTTGTCGAAATCTCAAGTTCAGCCTGCAGAACTGAATATGCAGATTTTTAAAGATGTTTTAAAAGTTTTTTCAATTTACAATGGTAAGGGCCAACTATTCAAAGGATGTTTTTGATCAAGTAAATTATTATAATAGATTAAGATATTAAATATTGATGTATATATATATATATAAAATATATGCGTAGATCCTAGGTTATGTTTTCAAATTATGTTTTCTTTTATTAGATTATCTTAAAATAAAAGTATAAAAGAATGAATGTAACGATATGTGTGACGTCCGTAAGAGGGCGTCGCAGCAGCTTTTTGGCGAGTTCTACCTTTCTTACTTTGGCCGTTCATAGTCGCTTCCCACTAATACATCGTAGATTAAGGAGTTAGGACATGATTCTGACTTAGAATGAAAATAACGTCTCACTAGTACATATATATACAAATACATAACATGCCCATCGACATCCAAATATAAAATTGGCAGACGTGTAATGATGTATTTTGGAAACAAAAATTGCTCTGACACCATATCTGTAACGCCTCTTTATGGTCGCCATAGGAATCGTTAACTTACATCATTATTTCTTACTAATTCGATAGGAAAGCTCAAACATGTAATTATTATCTAATTATTTATATAGGAATTTCGATCTAATTTTTTATTTAAATAATATCCCCATACAAACATATGAAATAAAACTTTAATTTACTTTTAAACATTAATTTATTTCTAAATATATACTACTAAGTTTCATATGATCGCAAATTTCAAATAGATTTAATACTTACTTACCTTAAATGGTTTTCCTCATCGGTTAGACCAACGAAATACCCAAGATATTCGGCTAACCAACTACCTCCAGAAATAGTTAGTCTTAACAACACTTAAACTATTACAAACCAAAATTTGATAATCTAACAACATAACATCGAGTTCATGATAGTAGTAAAGACATAACAATTAAACAAGTCTCATGATCTGCAGAAAAAAAAATCAGCGATCAAGCACATATGAAAGTTGAGTTCCGACTCTGTCTTCTTCACGATCTCATCACAATGGAACAAAAAGGGAAGGGAAGGGAGAAAAGGAGGGAGAGAGGGAGAGAAACAAAGAGATAAACTAGGGAGAAACTCTTATTTAATCTACTATCACTTTTGGAAAAAAAAATATTGCTATTAACTATAATTACTTTATCAGAACTAACATTTATTACAATTCTCTCTTTTTTTAATTTAATATTCTTTTTAATAGTATATAATGTAATTTGTTGGGAGATAATAGAGGATGTAACATTTGAATTAATATTTTAAATTGGTTGGAATTTATTATTTTAAACAGTAATGATTAATTATAAAAATTCTCTCTCAACTATAACCTTTGTAAGACTACGCTTGTCAAACTTTAAAATGTAATTTGTTTCCCTTGATCTATGAAATACTAACAAAATAAAACTCCTAGAAATATGATTTTTTACATAAACGACTCAGTATTACACTAATGAGGATCGTCAGTTTTGTAGCATTGTCTTTATTTTATTTCATAACGTGTCTCCATGTTCTAACACCACATCCCTTGCACACACATTTATCCATTCATCCTCCAACTATAGCTGTAGCCTTACCTTTATCTACAACATGATATAACTTAAGTAAGCATTAAGCTTATAGGGTGTTTGGAAAAGTGGTGGGAACCGTTGGTTAGAATCACTTTACTGTAGCATGTGAGAGCTTTTCACTGTAATAATTTATTATTATTATTATTGTAGCATGTGAGAGCTTTACATTGCTTATAACTGAGTTTGTGGTGAGAACTGTGGTTCCCACCACTCAGCCAAACAACCACTTAATAAGTACATATGGTATCTCACAAAACATTATAAAAACTTTAAACATAACATGAGTCATTGAATCTTTGACATAATCATTATAGTGCATAAAGCACACTTTGTAAGAACATATCTTTCCTTTTCCTTTTTCCATATTATGACCATTCATTTTATCTTTTCGGGCACAGGTGTTACACCATTAACATTATTATGGAACATTGTCATGAGAAGAGAGGGGTAGCTAATCCCGAACCAACCGTGACAAGTCCACCTTGGGGGACACATCATAATTGGGTATACAACACCTTGATTATATGATGCATTTACATACATATATTTTTGAGAAAATATCTTATGCATCATAAAACAAACATTAAAAACATCTGTAAAAAAAGTTCTTCAAAACAATCATAAAAAGGATTTTTTGAAAGAGAAATGCATAAACATTAATAACATAATAACACATAGCATTTCTCAAAACTTTTTACATCCTTTATTATGTTACAGATGAGAATGTACTTACTTGACTTGTAACAAATTTACTTAACATCTTGCAAGTGAATGGTTCCTCTCTACTTCCAGTGACTTGAGTGCCTCAAAGTATTTAATATTATAGCATGGTAATAAAAGAAACATTCTTAATATAAAAACAAACTCAAAACATTGCATACATCATCATGACAACAAGTAATACCATGCTTAATCACTTAGAAGAACTTATACAAATGCACTACGTTCTAGGCAGATTCACAAATTCAACCTGGCAGTCAGTATTTAACAATTTTTTTAAAATCATATAAACTTCTAATGACAATAAAATTTAAATATAATATTTTTAACATCCATAGATGTCATTAGATAAAATTTCATAATTTTTCGATTATTGTAAATATTATTTTCATATTTTCTAGTACACTACATTGTTTTTGGAAAAACTTCACAGGTAGTCAGTAGTCCATGAATTTTTAAAAATCACACAAAATTCAAATAGATTTGAAATTTTTATTAGATATTCTAAACATCTATAAATATCACTAGATTTAATTTCATTATATTTGGATTATTGTAAGTAATTATTTTATATTTTAAAAATTACAAGACTATTGCTAGAAATATAGTACAGGCAATACGCAATGAGCGAATTTTACAAAAATAATCAAAATTCTAATGGGTTTAAAATTTGAATGGGTTATATTAGACATCAAAATGTATAACCATATTTAATTTCATCTAGTTTGAGTTACTATAATCATTTTTCTGTATTTTGGCAATCATAAAATAAACTGTCACTGGAAATAACTTACAGGTAATTAATAATCAAAGAATTTTCTAAAATCATACAAAATTCTAATTGATTTGAAATTTTAGCATAACATTTTTAATATCTATGCATAGCACCAAATTTATTTTTATCATGTTTAGATCACTCTAAGTATTTTACAAATATTCTAACTTTTACGAAAATGTTGCTGGAATAATGTCGAAACATTGAGCAGTATATTTTCTAAGATTTTTAACTTAATTTCTAGCTTTCACATGGAACCACCTTTTGTAGATGATAAGTACACATATAAATGGGCATTCATAAATTTTTTTAGCATTAAACACATCCCAAAACATTACCAAACAAATTATTACATTTGAGGGCAGTTTAAGAATTGTAAGAAACAACATAGTATAAATTCTCTAAAAATACCAAAACTAGTGCATTTGAATCTGAAATTTTTGTGAGAGATATCTGACATGTATATGATCAATTACAAAAGGAATTTTCTCATAATCTTATTCCTATTCTTCCCGAAAAATCTATAGTGTGGATTTTTGACCTAAAAATGAGATTAGGAGTAACAATCACAAAAAAATTGTTTCTTAAACAAAATTAAACATTGAACCACATCAAATCATACCTACATATACTATAATATTATAGTAAAAATGTTGTATGAAAATTAGAAAAACTTTGTCTTTGATAACGATTTCAACCATCACACTATAACTTATCCGTTTGGCTTTCAATTTTGGAGAAATGCTTTGTTCTTGATTTGGGAATGTTTTACAGTAGATTCAAGTGGCTGATGGGGTGACTTTGATATTGGAATAACTTGGTTTGATTAATTTATATAAGTGTGTGTTTAAGAGAGAATCTCGAGGGCGAGAAGACGAGAAGGAGAACATGAGTTATATGAGGGAGAATGAATGAGAGAAAAAAGGAAAAGGTGTTTTGAATCTTTGAGATTTTGAGCAGCATGTATGGGTCTCACATGGCCAGGTTGAATGCAGCCAAAAGAATAAAAATGGGACAATGATGAAGACATGAGGTGATGGGGAGTTGTCGAGAAGGAAATGAAGGAGAATGTGGGAGAGGAAGGTATGGTTATTCACATGTATTTATGGACAATGGGTTGTAGTATTGCATCTCTCTTTGCTAGAAAAAGGAAATAAGTACAAAGATGGAGATGATGGAGAAGGCATGGGCTTGCATGGAGTTGTTAGAAGTGGGAGAATGGCACTGACGTTGGCTTCCAAAAAAATACTCTCCAATATCATAAACAACGATCTTGATAAGTTTGAACGAGATATTCAATAATTTTGGATATAGAAAGTTGAAGAAAATAGATTAAAAATGGATTTGGGAAGCATGTGATCACTCCAAAATTTCTAGACATGATCATGAATATGCTCCAAATGACTTGTCATTTGGAGCTTTTTTTTGTCTTCAACCTCCCAAAATGACAAGTTGTTTGTGTTATCAGCTCCTAAGTGACATGTTGTTTGGAAGCCCTCCCCTCCCCCCACTTTTTCTCCCTCTTTGTCAGCTCCCAAAACGACTTGTCATTTTGGGTTATTAACTCCCAAACAACATGTCATTTGTGTGGCTTTTTTTCCTTTTTTATTTTTTGCAAAAATCCAAAAAAATTAATAAAGGAAATAATTTCTAAAATTAAAAAAATGATTTCTAAAAGTTAAATAATTCTAAAAATTAAAATAAGTCCCCTAAAAATTCAAAAGATTAAAATATCACCTTCAAACAAATAAAAAAAAAATCTAAGTAGTTCATCAAAATAGAACATTTACAAACAAAAATCACAATAATCGTATATTAGGCACTTTATGTCGTTGGAACTTCTCTAGTCTATCCACTGCAAAAGTCATTAGTTTATAATAAATTTCATAATCATAAATATCATATTCACAAACATCATACAAAATGTGCTTCTAAGTCATAATTTTTATTCATAAGGTCGCATAAAATCGTTAAATAGAGACTTGGGATCTTCATTTTTCTTAGACTACTAAAGTGCAAATTAGAGTATAGTTTAGATTGCTCATTTTTAGTAATCTTAGTTCCTTAACACTTAAAGTGGTTGGAATGAATATAGTTGCGGTAGAGATTTGATGAGTTGTGGCCACACATAAAACAATATGATGAAAGAGAATAACATTGAAGATCTAACGGTGGAGATTCATTTTTCAAGAATTGTTCAGTCAAAAGTGCTTTGTCAATCTCCAACTAGTATGTTAACTTTGATTTAATTTATTTTTTTATAGTATCACGAGTTAGTTTCATGATGATTAAACAAACATTTATATAATTTTATTATGTTTCCGAACTGATTTTTTCAACATATTTTAGTTGACCCTTTCCTATGCTTTTTTTTTTTAATAAATACCATTTCTCTAATTTTTTCATGTTGAAATAATTTATTTTTTGAACTTGTTTTTTGTACTTAACCATTTTCCTTTTACCTGGCCCTTTGACCATTATTTTTTTATATTTATTATTCGATACTAATTTTTTATATGATTTTTCTGCTGAGGTCTTTTATTTCTTAAAATAAGATCTACTTGTTAATATGTATATATATATGTATATGTGTGTGTGTGTGTGTGTAATATTAAAGCATATTTTGATTAAGGCCTACATTTTGATCCATTTGCTTTTCTTTTTCTTTATCTTATATTCGTAAATTTGACAAAACTTTTTGTCAAATGTGAACTTAAATATATATATTTTTTAGTCTTCTTAGATATTTTTCTTTTAAATTGGGTCCTTATAAATAATTTTCTTCAAATGTCTCCTTACTAAAATATAACTTTGTTGTTTATGTCGACTTTTTTTTTCTTGCAGCTTTATCAAAAACTATTTCCTCAAACGTAGCTTCTAAAGTATTAACTATCTAATTTGTCTCAATATTTTTAAATATGTTCTACTTAATTTCTTTCACTAAATTAAACTCTGAATATAATGATAAATGAAAAAAAAAAAGTTTTAAGATATTTTGACAATTGCGTATTTAAAAAATTCAACAGACGGAATGTACACGTGCATCGACATGTGCTTTCAACTAGAATCATGAAGAAGATGGTAATGAAGCTAGCAATCCCGAGACAGTGGCTCCATTATTTTTTGTTTCAAATATTACTTCCCTTCTTTTTTAATTGACTATGTAAAAGTGTATATTTTTCTTTAACTTTGTACTTAAGGTTCTAAAATTTTTTCATTTATACTATCTTTCCAAAAAAAATAATAAATAAAGACTAGAGCACTTTCATATTCATGAAAAATGAATAAATAAAATAACTCTTTTTTATCACATGGGTCTCTTATCCTATGATTAAGTATAGATTATATAATATGTTCAAAATTTTCTATTGACAAATTAGTCATTAAATTCCCAGTAACCGAAAGTAAAAATATCAATAGTAGTGCTTACAATTTGAAAAATTTCAACGAAAATGTCACTGTCAATAAAAATTGATATGGAAGTTATGGAATATACATAAATTTATCTTAACACAATTTTTAAATAAAACTTTAAATATGTTTAGAGCACCTACTAATACATAAATTGTCATGACCTAAAATTAGGCCTTGTGATAAAGTTTTATAGAGGTATATTTATCACAAAAGGGGTTTATCATACTTCCATATGTGAAACTTAAATTTGATACATTTTATTATAAAGAGGTATGTTCATCACAAAAGGGATTTATCATGCGTCACCCACTTAATACACAACACTTCGCATAAGTCACAATCTAGTGTTAGTTTAGATAATCAAAATTCAAAGCGACACATACATACATATATATATATGAACATGAAGGTCCCTCCAAAAGCATTACTAAGAAATTTAGCCACAAGTTTCTCGATGCTCTAACTACTCTATTGGTCTAGCTTGCACTATACACCACTTGTGGAAAAAGGAGATGAGCTAAAGCTCAATAGAAATACCGACTACTTGGTTTTAAAATCAACAATTAAATATATATGGCAAATGTACATATATTTCTATAAGAAAAAATATATACGTAAGCTTCATAATTTTGAATAAAATTGCAATCAAAACTAATCAAATTAACATTTAAACAAAATTTTTAAATATGGAAAAATAAATAAATAAGTAAATAGATAAATAAACATTTAAGGATCATTCATCTAAGCCTATATAGGGTTAGGAACTCACTGTTAAATCTAATACTCAAGTGCTGGTTGTTAGTGAAGGAAAGGAGGAAAGAAAGGGATTTATAGATGTCCGTTATATTCCAAATGAGCACCTCGTGTCCGTTGTGCCCTAAATGAGCACCCCATGAGTAATCTTAACATAACAGTCATCGAAGAATTTTCCAGATGGCCACAGTTTAATCCAGCAAAGTTGCTTAAGATCATGATAATTTATAGAACAAGGAATAGTTCAAATTACTCTCAAACTCTCAAAATCACTATAATGTTAGTCAAATTAGACTTGACAAAAATCCGGCAATATAACAGCTATATTTCGACGAAAACGAAAAATTCAAACGTGAAAAGAAACAATTCACAAATAATTTTTCGGCACGACATAACTGTAAGATATGTCACCAAAAATATATATCAATAATAAATCAAATAAACATATATAATTGTTGAGGGTGAGCTCGGTGCCATTGTCGAGGAGCCAAACTCCAAGTAGTTTGCCAAACAGCTCGGCAAAAGATACGTGGAACTTATGACTGATCCGGATGACACTGGATGTCACCCGAGCCGCATCTCATCAGGCTACCTCCTCGGATTGAGTACCAGCTCGGGTCGAACTATTCTCGCTCTAACATATGGCAAACAATTCAGCGTCAAATGGGAGCTAATCCATCAGCTGAGAGACATGACACTTGTCACTTGCCACC
This sequence comes from Artocarpus hirsutus, assembly GCA_946598075.1. Lineage (NCBI taxonomy): Eukaryota > Viridiplantae > Streptophyta > Magnoliopsida > Rosales > Moraceae > Artocarpus > Artocarpus hirsutus. The sequence continues at coordinate 25,994 of CAMOHE010052747.1, read as the reverse complement.
TGACATGCCATGATGTGACGCTTAGGTTATGGGTAAAACTCACCTAACACCCGATCCAAGTGGTAGCCTATTAATAGAATACATTTATTGTATTCTAGTAAATAAGCTCATTCCCACCTGACTGGTTCCCGACCTCTGTCGAGCAACCCTTGTCTTGAGCATCAGAGAGCCTTTTTCTATTAATTAACTATTTATTGCCTCCGAAGCATCCCTTCTCTTGTTGTAGGTTGACCAGATCAGGCAGAGATGAACAGGGAAAAGCTGAACAGCATACGCCGCTGCACGTGGTGTTGATTCGATGTCGGAACTTGATAAGCATCAACATTTTAGCACTAGAAGAAGGGCCCTACACCTTTTATTCAAGAACACCAGCTACAGCTAGCTTAAAGTCCAAGATGGTAACACGAGAGAATGCCCAAGATGATGCTACCCGACAGGAAGGGTCGAGAAATGCACAAAATAGGCATTAGAACCCTAGCAGGCCTAGGGGCCGTCCTCGAGCTATGAGGTCTTAATCCAGGGGTCAAGGAAGCATGGCTAGGGCCAAACAAGCACAAGACCTGGTCGCTCAAGACCCAATCTGGGAACTCACCAATGTAGTCTGGATCCTCACGCAGTAGCTTACGTAGCAAGCTCAACATCAGACAGTGCTTGGCCTCCTACCTTTAGCCCCGGCTGACCAGGCTAGAGGACGAGCAGGACGGGATGCCGTCGATCATAACAAAGCTAATTTCAAGTGCTCTAGAGGCTCCACTCATGCGTCTCTGCCAACAACAGGTTCGTCTAAGAAGGTCGACTCGGCCCGTAAAGAGCACAGGTCCCATCACCATAGGGCTCCCGAGCATCTGTATTTGACCGGCTCGGGCACCAGGGAGAAGTGCACCAGGGTCGCCAACCCTGGGGTAGGTAACTGCGTGGAGGGTGGAGCACCCTATAGGATCGAACTACCTAAGGATATGAATAGTAGCCAGTTTCGGGAACTATAGCGCCAAATCGACGAGATTCGCAATAATAGTTTTGGCTTGGATGACATGGGTGCCTTGGATCCTCCTTTTTCGGACATAATAATGCGAGTCCCAAGCCACCTAAGTTCAAAGTCCCACATATTAAGGCTTATGATGGAACCACGGACGCTGACGAGCACGTAGAATTATTTTGAGGGCACATGCTCCTTCAGAATGCGAGTGACTTAGCAATATGCAAGGCCTTTTCTTTAACACTTACTGGCCCAGCTCGGCAATGGTTCAAGTAGCTTGAGCCAGCCTCCATCACTTCTTTTCGGCAGCTTTTAGATGCCTTCTCCACCACAAAGATGAGGAGAAAGGAGATTACCTACTTATACGCCATGAAGTAGGGAGATGGCAATGTCCGAGATTATATAAATAGGTTTACCTAAGCAGCTTTGGAGGTCAAGCACGTCGAAGACGAGACCCTCAAGCACATTTTTGTATGGGGTCTCCAAGACAAAAAACTTACTTGGTCTTTGGCCTTCGAGCAACCGAGCATGTTTTCACAGATGCTCGGCTATGCCCAGAGGTATACCGACGCGGCAAAATACATGAAGAACCACAAAGAAGAGGCCAGCCCCAACGGTATAAAGAATGATAGGAAACAGAAGAAAGCACTAGAGTAGTCTAATGCTGAGCAATAAGAAGCCAAAGAAGGAAAAGAAGCTCGAGAAGTCAAAGATGCCGACCAAGAAATTCCAAAGTTACACCCCCTAGTAGCGACCATAGACGAAATACTCGCTCAGGTGAGCAGAGAAAACTTACTGGCACCTCCGCCCAAGCTCAGAGGCAGTAAGATAAAGTGGGATCAAACTAGATACTGTGAATTCTACAAGGATGTAGGACACAACATCCGCGAATGCTTCCAGCTAAAGGACCAGATTGAAAGGCTGGTCCGAGAAAGACATTTGAGAGAATTCATTGAACGAGTTATAACTCTGTGCTCCGCCTCTGGAAGAAACAATCCGCCAAGCCGAGACGGCCAAAGCCACCCACGTAACGATGGTGGGAACACCTCGAAACCTCCAAACATTGCCCACATAATTTTTGGAGGGCCTGTTACTGGGGACACCTTGAGTGGGTGGGGCGCTTGTGTCTGAGAAGCTCGGCTGGTCGAGCGGGGCGAGTTCATCAACATGTCCGAACGTGTGAATAAGATCTACCGCTAGCAGGACACTCCGATCATGTTTACTGAGGAGGAGGTGGATAAATTAATTCATCAGCACAACGATGCCCTTGTATGCGAGTTGCACATCGCCAACAACATAGCGCGGCGAGTGCTGATTGACAACGACAGCTCGGCTGACATCCTATTTAAACAGGCCTTTGATAAAATGAAGATCAGCAATGTTACCATGGTCCTAGTCCAAACCCTACTTTATGGCTTCACAGGTGAATGTGTTCGAGTAGTCGGGAAGGTCAACTTACCATGACCTTCGGTGAGGGTGCTACTCGAGTTACACGTGTTGTCGACTTCTTAGTTGTCGACAAACCCTCCCAATATAATATTATAATCGGCCGCCCAACATTGAACGCCCTTAAAGCTATAGTCTCTATGTATCACCTAGTGATTAAATTCCCAACAGAGGATAGAGTCGGAGTGATCTGCTCTAACTCCGTCATAGAAAGACTCCAAGGCTTGCTACGCCAATGCCATCAGAGCAACATCTACTCGACGATTGAATGTCTCAGCCATCTACATGATCGACGAAATAGATCTTCCTGTCGACTCGCAGCCAAAGATGCTGTCCGATCTTGACCCCCGACTTCCCAAGGAAGAGGTAAGAGCTACCCCAGTCGAGGACCTGGTGCCGTTCAGTTTGGATCCCAAGCATCCTTAGCACATTATCCAACTCGTATCCCAGCTATGGCCAGAGATCTTGGCCGACCTCGAGGGGCTTCTTACTGAGTATCGGGACGTGTTCGCATGGTCACATGAGGACATACCTGGCATTGATCCAAGCATAATCTGTCATCAACTCAACATCCAACCCAACTATAAACTGGTGATACAAAAAGAAGGGCTTTCAATATGAAAAGATACACTGCTATAAATGAAGAAGTCCAGAAGCTTCTGAAGGCCGGGTTTATCCTATAAGTCAAATATCCATAGTGGCTAGCCAATGTTGTTCTTATCAAGAAGACCAACAAGAAATGACGAGTCTGTATAGACTACACCGACCTAAATAAGGCCTGCCTGAAAGACTGCTTTATGCTCCCTCGGATAGACTAACTTGTGGATGTGATAGCCGATCACGAGCTGCTTAGCTTCATGGATGCCTATTCTGGGTATAATCAGATAAGGATGGCCAAGGAAGATCAAGTGAAGATGGCTTTTGTTATTGACCAGGGGCTCTACTGCTACATGGTGATGCCCTTCGGGCTAAAAAATGCCAAGGCAACCTATCAACGCCTAGTTAACAAGGTGTTCGCATGGCTGATAGGCAAAACAATGGAGGTCTACGTCGATGATATGTTAGTTAAATATGTCCAAGTAAGGGACCACACGGCCGATCTCCGAGCAAGTTTTGACATACTCCAGGAATATGGAATGAAACTCAACCCGACAAAGTGTACGTTTGGGATAAGCTCGAGAAAGTTCCTCGAATTTTTGGTTAACCAATGAGGAATAGAAGTGAACCCAGCTAAGGCCCAAGCCATTATAGACATGCATTCACCTTGGACCGTGAAGGAAGTGCAGAAACTCACTAGCATGATTGCGACTCTCTCTAGATTTATCTCCCAAGCTACCGACAAGTCCTACCCATTTTTTAAGGCACTTAAGGGGAGGTTTGAGTAGAGCGGGAAGTGTGAGGAAGCTTTTTAGAATCTAAAAAGATATTTAGCCACACGTCCACTCCTGTCCAAAGCTTTGTCGAGAGAAATATTATCTGCCTACCTAGCCGTGTCTGAGAAAGCCGTAAGCTCTGTCCTCGTTCGAGAAGAAGACGGAGTCCAAAAGCCAATTTATTATACAAGCCATGCATTCCAAGGTGCCTAAGAGCAATATCCACCACTTGAGAAGTTGGCCTTTACATTGGTCACTTTTGCCCGGAAGCTACTACCCTACTTCCAAGGTCACACTATAAGAGCCCCAACCAAGTTCCCACTCTGGCAAGTTCTTCAGAGCCCGAGAATATCAGGTTGAATGGCAAAATGGTCAATAAGCTTAGCCAATACAATGTACATTTTGTGTTGAGGATGGCTATCAAGGCCCAAGCCCTAGCACATTTCATTGTCGAATTTACTTATGCCGAGCAAGGCATGTCGTAGAGGTACCAATCGCCCCCAGTTGTAGTAATAGTCGAGCCACGCCTGAACCAGAATGGAAGCTTTTCGTTGATGGGTCTTCATGCATGGAAGGTTCAAGCACCAAGTTAGTGTTAGTAAGCCTAGATGGCTACAAGGCAATCTATGCACTCCAGTTCAACTATAAGGCCTCGAACAACGAGGTAGAGTATGAAGCACTTATGGCTGGACTTCGAATTTCCAGAGATCTTGGGGTAGATCCCATTGTCATCCATAGTGACTCCGTGTTAGTTGTCCAACAAGTCACTGGAGTATTTCAAGCTTGGACAGACTTAATGGCTGCGTATTTACAAGAGGCCAAGATGTTGCTTGGGCAGTTCAAGTCTTACTCTTTCAGGCAGATCTCTAGATCAGAAAATTCGAAGGCAGATGCACTAGCTCAGCTTGCCTTAGGTCTGGGTGATAGTGACCTTGCTTCTTTCCCCATTGAAAGGTTGGCCGAGCCAAGCATAAACAAAGGTGTAGCAAGCGTAACAGAAGGGCCTGAGATAACATGGATGGACCCGATCATCCGGTACCTGACCACAGCCGAATCGCTCGATGACAGAGAGGAAGCACGTCGGATCTGCAATAGCTCGGCTCGATATTCGATGATCAGTGGGAAATTATATTGACGAGGCTATACCACATCGTGCCTTAAGTGTGTAGGGCCCAAGGAGATCGAATATCTAATGAAGGAGATCCATGAAGGCCTCTACGACAACCATTCTAGGGGATGATCCTTCACCCAAAAGTGTCTTCGGTAGGGCTACTACTAGCCGACCATAGAACAGGATTGTAAGGATTTTGCACGGAAGTGCATTAAATGCTAGCAATTCACCAGGGTACTCGGACACCATGCCGAGCCACTCACCTCGGTAACATTGGGGTGGCCATTCGCCAATTAGGCCGTCGATCTGATTAGGCCCCTTCCTCAAGCCCAATCTTAATTCAAGTATTGTATTGTGGCTATTGACTACCTCACTAAGTGGGTTGAAGTGGAGCTATGTACTAATATGACCGAGGCAAAATATACCAATTTCGTTTGGAAAAATATCATATGTCGATTCAGAATCCAGCATACTATCATCACCAACAACGCAAAACAATTTGAATCATCGAGTCTCCTTCGCCTGTGTGAGCAGCTCGGCTTCAGGAAAGTCTTCTACTCTCCGAGCTACCCAACAGCAACAGGCAGGTAGAAGCAGTCAACAAGACAATCAAGGATAACTTGAAGACAAAGCTTGAGAGCCTCAAGGGATCATGGATTGACGAGCTCCTAAAAGTGCTCAGGGCCTACCGAACAACTAACCGGGCGGCCACCAGAGAAACACCCTTCTTGCTCGTATATGGGGCGGAAGTTGTTATTTTTGTCGAGGTTGGGTTACCGAACTTTAGAGTTGAGCCCTACGGGGAGATTTGAAATGCCGAGGTCATGATGTCCGAGCTAAACCTACTCGAAGAAATAAGGAACCGGGCAGCAATTCGTAACACAGCTCGAATCAAGTTGTAGCTCGGTATAACAATAAGCGCGTCCAACCTAGGAGCTTCAAAGTCAAAGATTTAGTACTTAAAAAGGTCATGGTTCCTCAGCCCAGGGTGGGGTCCTTTGCTCCAAAATGGGACAGCCTGCACAAGGTCATTGATATAATTCAGCCAGGCACCAACTGACTGTCGAATATGGAAGGCAATTTGCTCGGTCATCCTTGGAATGCCAAGCTGCTCAAGAAATTCTTTTGTTAACCTCAGCCATAAATACTTTTTGACCTCTAGCTTTATTCTTTTGTAACTAGGCCTATTGAATAGGGTTGGAATGTAAATATAACATATCAATGAAATGTAAATTCTTACACTGTTCCATTGAGCAATACGTGTTAATGGAATAAAGCAAATCCCGAAGAGGGATAATGTAACCCCAGCCTGGAGGACTAGGCCATAATTCTCGACTACAGAGAGCCGTCCTATCCAACTAGATTAGGAGCTGATCAAAAATTAGCCGATCATGTTTATTGCTGTGTAGACTACCCACAAAGAGTTGCCTTGGCATATTAATTGCCCGATCACTATCAGACTTGTGCAAATTTTTATAAACTTAAACAAGTCTAGGGAGGTGCCAGGGTAATGGGCCAGCTGTCACACGCCATTATGCTTTGCCCGACCGAGAATAGGGGTTCCCAGCTTAGATTAACTTGTTAACTGCCTAGACATTAAGCTCGGTGACAATGGGATTGGAAAAGAGGAGTTCAAAAAACTAAGTTCCAAGAATGCCCCTCCCAGGGGCATCCAATTTAGTCTGGATTCCCTGACTCCATGTTCGAAGCGTACGTTAACTCGGTGAAACAATAGTCAAACTATGTTCCTGAGGACCTCTTCACTTTGAAATTTGAAAATGTCTATTCGAGAAAGAACGCACTTAGAAAATATGAAATACGAAACATATAAAAATCTGAGAAGTGACGAACTTAGAAAAAGATTTCATTAAAAAGAAAAGGTGGGGAGATACAATTAATCGAGCGCCTCCTGAGCCTGAATACAAAAAAGAAGAAGAAGAAAGAGCAAAAAGAAACATGCTAAGCCTGGGACCCATCCCCAGCATTGTTCTCGCCACCGCCAGCCCCTTGCTCGTCCTCGTCGTCATTGCCGTCTACTTCGACGACCTCCTCCGCTGGCTCCTGAGTAGTATCCTATCAGGCTCAACTATAAGGGACCAGTCGAAGCCCGCTGCCTCCGGATGCTACCTGATCAGATGATCCTGAAGGTTGGTCATTCTAAAGTAGAAGTAGTCGGCGTACTACGGGGACGCCTTGAACTCCTCCGCTACCTAGGCGAGTTTGTCGAGGAGCTCCTCCAAGAAGTGCCTATTTTCTGCCCAAGAGGCCTTCAACTGGCCCTTGAGTAGATCGGCCTCCGCCTTTGCTAGTTCAACAGCTCTCCTCGACTCCTCGGCCTCCGCCTTCACCTAGACGACTTCCTCCTTTGCCTTCCTTGACCCCTCCTTAGCTTGAGAAAGCGATGCTTGGATTTGATTAAGCTTAGTGATTTTCTCACCGAGCTCCTTTTCAACCCCCTTCCAGCTGAGGAAGGTATTTTTATGCCTCTCCTTCTTAAGGTTGAATTCCTTCAACCCAGTGGAGTAAGCCATGTGCACGAAGGCACTCGTTTGAAGGAAATAGGATTATCAGCATGTGATAGAGAATAAAAATGGAAGGAAGCTAAGGGCAGAATAAACACATACCTTAGCAGCTGAATGGAAGATGGCCTCGAACAAGCCCTTGAAATCCTTTATTTGGAGGTTCCATAAGAAGTCCTCCTAAGGGACGGCATCCCTGAGGTGATTAAGGATGTACCGGCGGTAGTTCGCTCGCCTTCTCGGGGTGCCTCTAGAAGAAGGTACATCCAGAACCTCAGCTAGAGGAGTCTTGCTCGACGAAGCCCTGGTCCTCGTTGGTTGGGGCAGCAGCTATTGGACAGTTGTGGATGGTTGTTCGGGCCGTGGGGGAAGGTCCGACCTTGAAGTCCTTTTTCGCTTCCTCCCTGCCACCACGGCCTTGCCCTTCTACTTTCGAAGGCCTTCCATCAGAGTGCGCCTTTCTTCCGTAATGATCGGCCAAGAAGACATTTCTGCAACCAAAAATCGTCCAAGTTAGAACCAGGTCAGCATAAAAAAAAAAAACTCAGGGTTGAACTTCTATTCAGAGCTGGCGAGACAGGTTTAACGACCAAACCACGTCATCGAGGTCCTCGTCAGCCACGGGTGGCCCTGCATCAAAGGAGCCATTCAACAAGTCCTCAAAGCTGGACGATTATGGCTCCCTCATCGACCACCCAGATCGGGAAGTGCTTGGCCCCGGGACCTCTACGACGCTCGGCCTCGCAATAGTCACCTGCCTGGCTGACCGAGCAGGTTGGGAGCTTGAAGGGGGATTTATTCCACTGGGTTCCCCAAACTAACCATAAAGAGAGATGATCTCTTTGCTGAACAGGAATGACTGTTGCCTCCTCACCTCTGGTTTTTCAAACAGGTCTTCGACCGCCCTGATGACATGGCTCGACGCCCATGCCCTTTTGCTCCATACATGCCCCTGCTTAAAAGTTCTTAGGACACGTTGGTCTTCAGGGACGGCCTCACCAACTTGGGCTAAATAATTGCCCCCGATGTAGAACCACTTATACTTCCAGAGTTTGTCCGAATTGGGGTTGCCCAAGATGAAATCCTTCCTAAAGCTAGTGCATAGTACCAGCCAGACTATCGAGGAAGCTTCTTCATCTTGTAGACTTGCTTAAATGCGTCCCATGGCATCTCGGTAGGTCGGTAGTACCTTTATAAAATATACATCCTGATCAGCGACCTGTAACTATTAGGTTAAGCTGTGCCAGGCACACGTTCAGACCATTCAGTGCCAGGCGGAGAAAAGGATGAAAAGCCAGGCGCAGCCTAGCTCAGAAGAACTCCGCATACAAAGTAATGCACCCATCTGACGGAGTCAAAGGGGAGTCTCTCTCCTTCGGTGCGATGAAGATAACGTCCGTTGGAATATCAAACTCGACACGCAAGTCCTCTAGTAGAGATTCCATCATGGCATTGGTGTAGGCAGCTGTTGACATCTGCCCTAGCCGGGTGATCTAGTAAGCCGTCACTCCTCGAACTCGAGTGACTAGAACCCTCTCATCTTCTGGGGGGCTCTCAATTGGTCCTGTCTCTTCGACTCTTTGCTCCTTGTCGGAGAGGTCAACGGTTACCCTGCCTACAACTAGGACAGAGGCCCTGGATTCTCGACCAGAGGTGCTCGGAACATCAGCTGCGGCCCCCACCTTAGCTCGCTCCTGGGTAGTAACTCAGGACGTGCCAGTGGTTACTGCTCTGATGTAAGGATTCTCGCCCCTACATGAACTCATCTAGTGCTTCCCATCCAGTAGATTGAGGAACTCCTACTTAGGGACTGTCTGCGAGTCAACCCTTAGTATTTTGGCCAAACAGTCAGCTACGTCCTGCTCTTGGGAAAACCCTTCGATGTCAATTTCCACAAAGGCGTGTCGGCCTCAAGACTACTTTCCAACCAAGAAATATCAATGTTTTGGGAATCTAACAAGTTACTCATTTTCTTGTACTCCTCGGGAAATTACCTATTCAGGTTATGGAAAGCTTGGGAATGAAGAGTTCTCGGGTTACTAACTATAGCTCGACAGATAAAACTTAGGAGCAAGAGAATATTGCTTCGATTGCATGTGGAAATAATAGAAAATGGGGTCTATTTATAACCATTTCGGTCAGGAAATCTGGGTGTAGAAAATGAAGAGGCGCGATCATTACGCTTGGCAGGCGGCGTAGTCGATCGCATAATCACACGTGTCCCTTGTAGCCCATGCGACCTTTCGTTTCTCACTGCTTCGGGACACCACTTGATCTTCTGTCCTAAGCTGACCTCACCTACTCGGCATAGCTTACCTGGTCGGACACCGACCAGGTGAACTGGGGGGCTATTATTGAGAGTAAGCTCGACGTCACCGTCGATGAGCTAAACTTTAGGTGGTCAGCCTAACAGCTTGGCAAAAGGTATGTGAAACTTATGACTGATCTTGATGACACTGGATGTCATGTTCGAGGTGCTTCTTAGGGTCCCCAGGGCCGCACCTCATCAAGCTGCCTCCTCGGATTGAGTACCAGCTCGGGTCGAATTATTCTTACTCTAAAGTGGACTGCTACTTACCATCACTGGCTAACAAATGGCAAACAACTGACCATTGGATGGGAGCCAATCCATCAACGGAAGGACATGACACTTGTTACTTGCCACCTAACATGCCATGATGTGACACTCGGGTTGCGGGTAAAACCCACCTAACACCTGATCCAAGTAGTAGCCTATAAATAGGACGCATTTATTGCATTCTAACAAGTAAGCTCCTTCCCACCTAACTGTTTCCCGACCTCGACCGAGCAATCCCTGCCTTGAGCATTGGAGAGCCCTTTTTTGTTAATTGACCATTTTTTGCCTCCAAAGCGTCCCTGCTCTTGTTGTAGGTCGACCAGATCAGGCAGAGACGAATAGGGAAGAGCTGAACACCGTGTGCCACCACACGTGGTGTTGATCCAACGCCGAAACTTGGTAAGCATCAACAATAATCAATAAATCAACAATATTAATCAAATCAAATCTTGTAATTGCTCAATTCAATTTCCTTGGTCAACATAATTAAATATAATCATAAATTTCTCAAAAATTTGCTCAATTAATAATTTTAAAAAATTTGGGTAGTCTAAATTCTTGCTAGAAAGTTCGATGAGGTATGAAAACATTATGGTTTGTAAAATTGACATCATTAAGCCCGAAATCGAAAACTTTGCTTGTTGAACTCACATTTTAAAATTTCATCTCACAATTTCGACATCGCAAGCACATCTAGAGCATCAGAAATAGACCGATATGCACTTCTGTTGTGATTTGGTGGTCAAGGTCAACGGTTTAACTGGTGTTGACCATGCCAGTGGAGGAGAAGATGGTCGAGGGGGTACCAAAATTAAGCTCTCAGTGAGAGGGACATGTCTCCAATGGTTGCTCTTCCTAACGATGTTTAGTTCATGAGAAAATGAGCAAAATGGTCAAAGAAGGGAGGCGTCATGGGCCCAAAGAAATCCATCAATGATTGGACCAGTGAGGGGGTGGTTTATTGCTCCTCTCGACAAGGGAAACACAATGGCATAATTGGTTAGAGAAGAAAGAGTCGGGCGGCACTGGAATCACATATGGGAGGCTTGAAATATAAAGCCTTCCCTTGGAGCTTAACGATGGCTGGTGGTGAGTGAGGCTGCACTGCTCCAAATCCAGACGTTTGGAAGGTAGTGACAATGATTAGCCAGTGCATGTAGGGCGGTGGTGGCTAGAGGTTGGCTTGCAGGAAGGGGTAGTGTTTTTTAGTGTGAAAGAAGGGAGAAAAAGGAAGACAAAGAGAGAGAATGAGCGAATGGAAAACAAATCTGATTTTTTGAAGGATTTTTAAATTATTTTATCCATTTGTTTAATATTTGAAGCTTCTAGAATTAATTTCTTTGCCACAATTTTTTTTAAAAATCTCAAAATGGCTTAAAATGTGAAAGTTTTATTAAAAAACCAAGGGTTTTGCATAAATAAATGAAATTATCTGATAAATATACATGATAAAAAGTGGCCATAGTGCATAAGTAAAAAACATACGTTACAAGTTAAATCAAATAATTGAAAAATATCAAATTATTAAAGTCTAACTTGGTACAGGTATCTTGTATTTGTAGTTTTATACATGATGAGAACATATTAAATGGTGCTTCTATTCACAGCCCCCACTTGATTACTTACACCCCTTTGAAAATAAATTCTCATATTACAAAAAAACGTTTCAATAAAATGACAAAAAAAAAAGACAATTATAAATGACCTAATTATATAATCAAATTCTTTTAAAATAAATGGAAACTAATGATATATCTTTTTTATTTCCAAACATACCTATATATAATGACAAAACCCTCTAATTTTCATCATTCAATGACTATTCCAAAAAAATCATATGATTTCTTTTTTGTCAAATTATACACAAATAATTTTTTTTTTATATTTCGTTCATAGTTTGGTTTTTGTTCGAATAAAGTAGCATTCATGATAAATGCTTATTTAGTTAAATTAGTAGATGTAATAATAAGTAAATAAATAAATATTTTTTAGAAATATAGTTTATAGATATGATATTTTTTTAATAAATTGTAGTGTATATATACAATTTTTAAATAAATTTTTTTATTATGAAAATATTTCATGCCAAAAGCTTTAACAAAAAATAAAAATAAAAAATAAAGAGAGGTAAAGAAATAAGAATATTAAAATAATGAAAAAAATGGTGGGTGTGAAAAAAAAAATGAGCTGAAAAGAAGTAGAGTAGTTTTGAAACTATAGTGGAGTGTAATAAGTAAATGTAGTTATTACGAAATTATATGGGGGTGTATTTAGAAAATAAGGTGTGAAGAGATAAAAGAGGGCATAAATTGTACCACTAATATTATATCTTAAAGAGAGATATTTAGAGCGCCTTGATTTAATATGCTATTTGATTGAATTTATATATACGCACACAAAATGTACCAAAAAGATACTGCATCCCTCCTTAAGTGTGGTACATTGATGAGCACAAGCCTGCGTGTGTACTTTTTACGTGTTTTTGAATACAAATATTTAAAGAAACAAAAATGCAAGTGAAAAAAGAGAGAGGATGAAAAAAAACAAAAGAACAAAATAAAAAAAAGGATGATAAAAGAGAAAAAAAGGATAAGAGAAGAAAAAAAAAAAAAAACAGAGGGAGGGGGTAGAGGAGGGATTGAAAAAGAATAAAGGAGAATGAACCAAAAAAGAAAAGAAAAATACAAAAATATGTAAGAGATATTCTCTCCATGTGTCAATAAATGACCAATTTGGCTATTGGCTCTTTTAATATAGCACTAGTTGAAACACGTGTGATACACTTGTCAAATTCTAATTAAAGTTTTTATAACATAGATTATGAGGAAAAGAGACGAATAGAAGAAAAAACCTATTTAGATATTTAAAAACAAAATGTTGGACAAATAATTTGTGAAGATATGCATTTATAATATTTTGATTATTGACATTTATTTTTTAAGATGTAACTACCCTTTGATTTATGAAATATATAATTTTGATCTCTCAATTAATAAAATGGCACTTTGAGATAAATATAGCACAAGCAAAACAAGTTATGATTTTATGAGTAAAATAGTAAAAAAAACAAATAGATCTAAAAATGTATTCTAAAAAAGAAAAAAGATTTGGAGTAATGACGCAATTTGAATTTTTAATTCAAATACATATTTTTCTTTTAACTTTTTTTCAAACCTATTTTTTTAATTACTTTATCTTTTTAGAACCTTTAAGTGTCAAGATTGTATTAATTATGTTTGAAAGTAGACAATTTATTAACTAAAAAGTCAAAATTATATTTTTCATTGCTTTGATATAGTTCTTTAGTTAAATATACCAAAAAAAAAAAAAACATTGGCATATACACAAATTTGATAAAAAAAGATCACAAGCAAGTAAATTATTCTAGTGAGAAAGTTGACATTAGAGATTTAATAAATCTATGATAGAAATCGATAAAGTTGAAACATCAAGAAAATGAAAGAGGAACCAACAGAGGAAAAGATCGGCGAACATTGGAGACAAGAGACTATAATAGAGAAATAGATCCAAAACAATAAAAAAAAGGTAAAGCACTAAAAAAAGAAAAAAAATATGTAAAGCACCATTTATAATAAACAAAGACGAAGGAGGAGGAGGAGAGAAAAAACACCAAAATATTGGAGTTAAAAAGAAAAAAAAATTCAAGTAGTAGATTATTGTAGACAAATAAAAGCAAAAAATAATTAAATAAGGTAAGAAAAGATTGATAAAAAGAAGAAAAAGAAAAAAAAAGGAGCAAAGCATTAAAACAACCAAAAAAGAAATAGCTGAGCATAGATGTAAAAAAAAAAGCATAAGTGGGAAAAAGAAAAAATAAGGGAAAAATTAGAAAAAGAAAAAGAAAATAAAACGAGCTTAAACACTTGCATTTTAGACAACCATAAAAAGAACAATATAATGTACACCCACTCTTTTATTATATCTAAAGAAATAAGCATAATGATAAAAATGAATATTTTGGTAGAATTGATTTTGCCATGGATGGTGCTATTTACATTCCTCGCTTGATTACTTGCATCTCCTTTTAAATAATTATTTCATATTTAAAAAAAAGCATTGAATAAAATAACAAAAAAGGACAACTTTAATTGTCCTAAATATCTAATTAATTCTTTTTTAATAAATGGAAACTATTTATACCTATTTTTCTTTCCACATTATACCATATATCTAAATAAGTTGCAAAAATTCTTGCTATTTTGAAATTTGTAACAAAACCTTAATGTTCATCTTTCAATGATTGTTCTAAAAAATCATATGGTGGTATGTTGATTTTTTTTTGTCACTCTGTACGATTATTCCTTTACTTTTATTTTCTTTTTTGCTTTCCTGGTATATTATTTTGTTTGATAATAAGGTCTAAATTTGGTTTTGTTGCAAACACTATTTAATAATTATTCCTTTGCTATATCCGATGCATTTGCATTAGCATTTGTTTGCTTTTTTTTTTTGGGACAAATTTACGTATGCTCCTCGAATTTTTTTCTCTCTCTACAATTGGTCCTAGTAGCTTATTTTGTCCTAAAAATAGTCTTTGAACTGAAAAAGTGTCTTATAAATAGTCTATTTGTTAACTTTTAAATGAAACCAATTTTGTCTCATAAAAGATCCCTAAACTATCTTCTCTATTATAAAAAGTCTTTATATTAAAACTTATACTATGTTTAGTCCTCAAACTAAAAAAAAAAAAAAAAAGGCCAAAAAGTGGGGATTGAAATTTAATCATATGTCAACTTGAAAAATGTTAAATAAATACATAAAAATGTTAAAAATATGAAGTGGTACTAAATTGTAGTCCCTAAATTAGAAAAAAATGCTGAAATTAATTCCTTTGTTGCACATATGTGACATTTTTCGTCCATTAATTCAAATATTTAACTTTGATAACTTTTTAGAATCAACATATTTTACCCTACTACATTAATTAATGCCTCCAAATTATTCTTATATCTCATAATAATAAGTTTAAACTTGTATAAATATCTTTTGTATACACCCATTTTAACCCATTTATATTTCTACTAATCTAAAATTTTTGTTTTTGTTTTATTTTATAAGTAAAAATATCAAATTTGTGTAAAAGATCAAAAATTACAAACAACTTTAATTAAAAAATCTTTTAACGAAATAAAAATCTTGAAACCCAACACATTCTTCTTAAAAGATGATACTCATTTATATCTTACTCACTTGTTTTGAAAATTTTTAATATGAAACTAAAAGGAACAAAACTTCCCTAAAAAAAAGAGTAAACGCAATTAAACTACAATCTCAATTCATAATATACTAAAGTGTATCTTATGATTATTTTGTAATATTATTTTATATACTGTAACTAAAAATAAAAAAAATAATATTTTTTTCTTGGGGTTATTTATTCATTTAATAATGTAAATAAAATCATTTTTTAGTTTATGGACTACACATTTAGTATAACTTCACATATTTAATGTTTTCTATATATTTATTTAATAGAGTAACTAATTTTAGCATCTATTTTTTAATTTAAGGACTAAATATATAACACATTTAATATAGGTACTATATATAGAGAAAGAAATAGTTTAAAGGCCATTTATGAGACAAAGTTAACTTTTGACATCTAAAATGTAGCACAAGAACCATTAATGAGACACTTTTTAAGTTCAAGAATACTATTTATAAGACAAAACTTACTAGAGGGAATAATTCTAAAAAGAGAAAATAATTTAGGGACTATTCATGAATTTATTCCTTTTTTTTTTTGTTAATTGGTTGTTTATTTTTTAAATGCAATTAGTAGATATAATATTTTCAAGGAAATGTAGTAAGCATATATATATATTTTTTAATTTATACATTATATGAAAATGGTTAATGCTTAAACTTTAACCAAAAAAAAAAAAAAAAAAAGAAACCAAAAAAGAAGAAGAGAGAGATAGAGATTGAGAAATAAGAATATTAAAATTATAAAAAATAAAATAGTATATGTGAAAACAAAAATGAAGTAGAAAGAATTAATAATCTTTAAGGCCCATTTGGTCAAATAGGATAGAATAATATTGGATAGGATAAATTTAGAATATTGGATTAAAATATATTAGAAAGGATAGGATAACATTTTGGCTAATCAAATTCTATGATTGGCGTTGTGTTATTAGGAGAGAGACTTTTTGCAATTTTTTTTCAAAAATTAGGGTCAAATTATAATTTTTTAAAATTAAGGGCACAAAAAATAATTATTAAAATATTTCCATAACATAAAAATTATATTTTGACCCCATATTTTTCCAAAAAAAAAATTGACCATAAAATTCATAAATTTTTGCAAATTTGGCCTTAAAATTTTTCTCAATGTACAAAGGTTGTGTTTAATTCCACGCTTTAGTAAGGAATTGCATAATCCCCTACCAAAAGGATTTTAGTATGGACTGGATAAGAACTTATCCAATCTGGTCCTTTAAATTTTTTCACAAAACAAAGTACTAAGATTTAATTTAATCTAATCCCCCTAATCGTGCACACTAAACATGCCTTTTAAGATAGTCTTGGAACTACAGGGGCATATATTAACTTTTCCATTTTAAATTTCGTTTTGTTTTGTTTTTAGATTTTAGTTTTTGATTTTTTTTGGTTTGATGAGATTTGTGTTTTTGCTAATTATATTCGAAAAAAAGAAAGTTGTATTTTGAGATTTTTAAAAATTCAGATATTATTGTTTTTCATTTTTAAGAAAATTTTGAGACAAGCAATCTTTATTTTATATAATGTGTTTGAGAGAGTAGTTTAAATCATGGGTTTAGGTTTGAGAACTATAGCATATGATAATTTTTTCTTGTTTTTTACTATAACATGTGAGAGATTTATTCTATTTATAGTTTAAATTAATAGTTTGAACTATTGTTTCAAACACATTGATAAAGTATGTTTGACAATATTCTTTTAACTGCAACGTAAATTTCTCATATATTACAATAAAAATTAAAAAATATTATAACATATAACTCATATGCTACAATATTTTAATTCTAAATTATAATTCTACAATTTCAACTATACCATAAGAACATTGGCACCCATATGATTCATGTCGGGATTCCGACGCGTGATTAACAAGGTTCTCCAATGAGCTCGGCGAAGTGAATAAGTCCCGGAATATATGTTTTTGGTGAAGTGTTAAATCACAAGTTTACAATATTGACGTCATTTACACGTGTTATTACGGGGTAGGCGTTTGACAAAAAGTAAGTGAACCCAGCCGTAGCCGAACAAAGTAGCAAGTTTTCAATAGCAAAAGGAGGGAAAGAGCACAGCTCAGAAGGCGGCAAAATATACATTCATTTCCCTGATTTCCCATCCAAGAATGGCTTCTTTCGCCCCCCCCAAAAAAAAAAAAAAAAGAAAAACAAATTCTGTTCTTCTTCCGGATCTTGCAAGCCGGATTTCTACAGCAAAATGGGTTTTCATAGTATCAAAATCCACCGTCTCGGAGGGACACCAATCTGGTACGTTTTTCTTCTTCTTCGGATATCAGTCTCGGATCAATTGCTCGCAATCTCGAACCCTAGATTGTATATGAACATTACGCTTCTGAATCACGTGTCTCTGTATTGCCTCGCTCTTTTGATTGATGCATTTTTTTTCCATTTATATGCATACATATATATATATGGCGGTGTCGTGATCGTAATATAGTGCAAGCATGCTCCGTTCTTTCTTTTCCTTTTTCCTTTTGTTGCTTAATCATGCGTTCGGTTTCGGTTATTAAGTTGTTGAGTATATAAGATTTGTTATTCAGTTTTAAGAGTTTGGAATGACGATGGAGTTTATTAAGATTGCAAGGATCTAACAGTGTTTCTGATCATCGTTATCTGGTCAGAGAGCTGATTTTTTTTGGCTTATTCATTTGGTAGCATAATTGCAAGTTTTGATTGTTAAGTTATTGTATGAGCACAAAAGATTGCGTATTAGTCCTTGAAAGAGTTTAGAGTGATGATGATGGTCAAACTTGTGACCTTTGTTCCGTGATTTTTGGTCGTTTCTATTGCATTAGATGCACTTTCGTTGTTGTTAAAAATTTCTTTATGTTTTCAATGAAGCTTGCGGAAGGAAATTGCAGAGGATTTTTTTTTTTTGGCTAAAGAAATTGTAGAGGATGTCATGTTTTAGTAAAGGTAGTACAAGTATTCATATGCTCAAATGAAGGTGTTATGTTTAAGTTTTTGAAATCCATAAAGATGCTTTCACTGAGGGTTCAAAATTAATTATTAGATATCAAGAAAGGCTTTAACACTGAAAACAAATTAAGGTGATTTTTTTATGATGAACTTCGAAGAATTACAAAAAGTGCCTTTTCAGTTGGTTGTCGGCACTTCACATAGGAGTAGACGTGAGAATTTGACCTGTACAAATTTTATTTTAAATGAAGCTGAACTAGTACTAGACCTAAATGACACCAACCGGAAGTGGGTTTTAAACATGGTTTCCAAAAATATATAACGGGTCAATTGAGCCACAACTAAGCTTCTGTCAACTGTCCGGAATTGGGAAAAAAATGCCTTCATTACTTTATCACATGGGCCATGCCTTGTATAGTTGCAATGAATCAAATTACTCAAGTATTTCCTTTTGCGGCTGTGAACATTGGCCAAACAATGAAGACTGCTCTGCTTCGAGCAGGCTGTAAAAATGGTTATCTAGTCTTGTACAAACTACATTCCCCTTATTATGGATCTGCAATCTTGAAATTGCTTTCTACTCCCTGGCCGAGATGTGGTGAATGCATTTATGTTAGACGAAGAATGGATGAATGTACAACAATAAGTTAGTCATTGATCTTCTGCACCATCCCGTTAGTAATCTCATGTATTTTGTTCTACAGATCCTGGTTTGTGCCTCGCTTTGATAGCCGTTTGTCCCATCATCTCCCTACCTTTTGCCTTCATTTTTTGCCTTGGCCAACTTACTTGCGGGGAAGTGCAATCTGGCCATCAAAGGCCGGGGTGCTCTTGTTGTCAGGTCAAATCCCCTCACACAAACAAATCCTGCAAATAATTTCTATAAACAGGTTAGCATGTAAATTGATAGATGATTATACGTCATGAAAGAATGTAAATTGACAGGGGATCATACTTTATGAAATCTGTCTCCGTTGGATTGTGTTGCATCTTAAACTTGAATTTTTGTTATTTTGGACCCACGTAGCGATTTGTCTTGTAAGTACTTGTATAGGTAGTTAGACATATTGTTTCCAATCTACTTTGGATTTTTTCGAGGGATAGCAAAGCTAATTGCTTATGTTGTGGGCTTATCGTAGATGGTGAGCAGGAAACAACTGACCAAGATTAGAGATGTTTTGTGCAGTAGTCTGATTCCATGTTATTTAATCTTTTATTACCTATATTATGTATGTTCGCAGCTAAAATTTATTAACGTATAGCGGGAGAATTTCATCTCTAAGCATCTTGAAAAAATATTTGCTTTATAAGTAGAATGTTTTAACAGTTGATTTTAAGGCAACAATTGAAGATTATAAGTTACAACACTACATTTTGTAAAACTCGTTAAATCCTTGTGGATGAATGTTCATACTTCTTTCTTAAAGGTGTTACTTAGCCAACCTAAGATGGCATTTGGTATGTGAGTTCTAGCCATTTCAATCCATAGGTTCAAGTTAAACCGGAATTTGGTAAACAAAATAAAAAAAGGTTTGGGACTATGAGAATGGTTTAAAACAGACAAAACCTCTAGTTTTGGGATCTTTACCCCCCAAATTCTCATGGTTTGAATTATTTGAATCATCCAAACTCAAGGCTATTTCTAGTTTTCTCGCAATTCTCATACTATTCATACACCAATTCTCCATCATGATGTTTATTCCTTGTTCAGGTCTTTATAGCATAAACATCAATTCCAAATCACCGTTTCAACCGCATAGGTTCAAAAACACTAGTTTAAACCACAAGGTTCAAAAACACACTAATCCCTTGAGTTTCAGTAAGGAAAAACTACAACAAATATAGAATGATGAAAAAGAGAAAAAAAAAAAAAAAAAACAAAAGAGAAGACATGCATGGCTAAGTTGGAAAATGGAAGAGCAATCAGGGTTTTGGAAGCCAATGAATGGGGATACAAAATCCATTGGTTGAATGAAAGGACACCACAAGTACTTTTCATGTTCTAACAAAAGAAACTAGGGCGTTCATTTTGCACTTTGTACTATTTGTTTCTTTAGGCAAACTTAATCTTGAGTAAATTTAAGTTTGTTAAATTTTTTTATGGGATTGAACCATCAATGTCATGGATGAAATACCCATGTCAAGCAATATGCAATGTGAAAGTTTATGATATTTGAATACAAATGGTTTGAGGATGAGTTTCTCTTATATTTTATAGTGGCAGTGGGAATATACAAGTATTATAGAGCACACAAGGAATCAAAGCTACCGGACATTGTCTAGATACTAAGAATGCCACCCTAGTAATTCGGCATTTGGTACCTGGATTATATACAGCTTGCTTTGTACTAAAAAACAACTAGCAAAGCAGCTAATACATGGCTACCGATGCATCTAGCATACAGTTGGCACATACTCAGATTCTAAAAACCAAACTTTTCTACACTTCCCCTCAAGCTGGATTAAAACGTCTTGCATTTCTAGCTTGCAAGTTACGTTATCCAACTATCCCTTTTGTAACCTCTTGGTAAAGACATCTGTCACCTGTTAGGCTGGAGGAATATAGGGCACGCGAATTAGGCCACGTTCTATTTTTTCTTTAATGAAGTATCGATCAACTTCGACATGGTTCTATCATGTAGGACCAGATTATATGCTATATTGAGTGTTGCTTTATTGTCACCATAAACCTTCATAGGCATAGGGCTTGCAACCTTAAGTTCAGCCATAAAAGTTCATGATTCCATGATCTGCTACTCTAAACTCTGCCTTAACACAACTTCTAGCTACCACAACTCTTATTTGTTGTTTTTTTTTTTCCTCCACGTCACTAGATTGCCTCCAATAAAGGTACAATAGCTTGATGTAGATCATCGATTTGTAACACTTCTTGCCCAATCAGCGTTGTTGAAGGCTTTAATTTTTTAAGTGGCCATGATTTTGAAACAACCCCTTCTAGACTTAGCTTTTAAATACTTAAGAATTCTTTAGATTGCTTCAAATGTTCTTCCTTGTCGAGTGCATGAATTGGCTCACTAGACTCACTACAAAAGCTATATCTAGCTGAGTATGGGATAAGTAAATGAGTCTTCCAACTAGTCTTTGAAACTACTCCTGGTTCACCACCTTATTTGTATTGGTTGGTTGTAGCTTAACATTGGGTTCCATTGGAGATTAGCTTGCAACGAAGAAATCTAGTCTCCTCAAGCAAGTCAAGTACATGCTTTCAAAGAGAAATATCCCCTCCTTCTACCTAGCAAAACTCCATGCCCAAAAAGTATCTTACGGCTCCAAGGTATTTTATTCCAAACGCTTTTGTAAGAAACTTAATTAGGACCTCTAGTTCCTCTATATCGTCATCGGTAAGAATGGTCATCCACAGATGAGTATGGCTATCTTGCCCATAGTTGGTGTTTATAAAACAACGTATGATTAACTTGGCTCTATTGATATCCATACCCTATGACAATCTTAGTGAATAGATCAAACCATGCTTTAGGTGATTGTTTTAACTTGCATGTTTCCAACTCCAAGCTTGTTTTTAGCACCTAGTGGCAAATCCTCGAAGATTTCTTCCTTTAAATCTCCATTTAGGAAAGCATTTCTCACATTGAGTTGTTGCATTGGCTAACTCAAGTTTGCAGCAACAGACATAGCATCAAATAGAATTCAACTTTGCAACAAAAGCAAATGTCTCCTAGTAGTCAATCCCACAAGTTTTAGTGAGCCCTTTAGCTACAAGTCTTTTATTGATACCTATCGATGCTACCATTTGCAAAGTATTTAAAGTCTTTTTTTCCTTTGGCAGCTCGACGACGTCCCAAGTTCCATTTTTTTTTTTAAAAGCTCTCATCTCTTCCATGACTCTGCCCTCCATTCAAGGTGACTTTAGCCATCTTGTCCTGTTCTAGGTAATGAAACACTAGAGAGATTAGTAGCAAAAGCTTTATAATTTGGAGAAATCCTATTTCAAAGACATTTGGCAATACAATGCATGGTGCAAGAGCATTTGCCTTTTCTAATTGCAATAGGAACACTAAGATCATGACAAGGACTTTCTGGTTTGAATTTAAGGATTGAACATGCAATGGGTGAGAAATACCTGTTTTATTTAGGTTGCCATCATTTGGGGGAGTTGCTTGGCTATGTTAAATTGTCACTCTATTTTGATTATTTTCCCTTCAAGAGTTGACATGCAACTCAGTTTGAGTTTGTTTTTGTAGTGGCCCAATGGGCTTTGGCAACATGGATGGTGGGATGCTTGGAATCAATTGGACGGCGGGGATAGGCTCGGATGACATCTCCATGTGGGAATTTGGTGGCTCACTTGATAAGGGCATAGGTAAGGGTCCCATCACTTTCCCGTTGAGATGATTTTTGTAAAGCTTCTTGAAGAATGTTATATCATATTCACAACAAATTTAACATTTGTATCCCTTTTGTGTAGGAGAATATCCAACAAAGACACCTTTTTGCTTGGTGGGGTCTAGTTTTGAACGGTTTTACTTGTGGATATGAGCAAGTGTGGCACAACCGTAGACTTTTATAGGCAAAGAAGTAGGGATGCGAATGTGTGGGAAAGAGGTCAGTGATCTTTTCAAAAGGGTGTTGAATTTTAAATTCTGGTTGGCATTTTATTGATCAAGTAAGATATTGTGAGAACAACTTCACCACACATATTTTGGAAGCCCTAAAGTGAACATTATGGACCTAGCCACCTTGAGTAAACGATGTTTTTCTCGCTTCGCTATACAATTTTGCCGTGGAGAGTCGAAACATGTGGACTGGTGAATAATACTCTTTTTATTTGCTATTGTAGTGACCTTAAACATTGAATTCTCATTGTGGTTATGCGGCAATTTTTTTTCCCATCATCACTCGCCTATGACTTTCTTCTCATCTAAACTCAACCCAAAAAAAAAAGCTTTACTAATTGAGGGAAGTGTATTGTTTTTTTTTTTCCAGAGCACGATCCCTCCGTTCAAATCTACATTCACGCTGGCTAAAGACTCCATGACACGATCCTATTCAATCACCTTATGATATTGAGCACCATTGTAATAGCTTGTTACAAACATGTTTGTAAGACTCTTGCCACAAGCTTTTCAACACATTGTAAATAGCTTGTTACAAACATATTTGTAAGACATGTCTCTTTATGTCGTATTTCTGATCTTGAGGGCCATTTGAGAACATAGTTCAAACAACAAAATCTTGGTTTAAACTAACTTGCTACAATATTTTCTCACATAATTTGAATTTTAAATTAACTTTGGTTCAACCCTTGGTTTGAACTACGTTCTCAAACACCATGATAGTTTCCAACTCATAAACCTATGAGGAGTTGCCCAAATTTGCGTATGTCTCACTTATTGCATCCCAAAGTTGTTTGGAAGTGGAGAAATGATTAAACGTTTGGCCAATCTCCATGGAGTTAACAAGCCAATATAAAATTGTGAAGTTTTCCACATCCCATACGATGTAGGTAGGGAGCTTGTTTTCCGCTAGTTGAACAACCAATCTTACCCCTTCCACTAACAATGAGCTTCATGGATTGCCCCATCGCAAGAAATTCTATCCACTCAAACGGTGAGTAGTGATCTGCAAGATTGGACTCTCAAAAGCTCTAGTGGATAAGTTTTGATCCTTCTGAGATGTTTGAGTGGTTGAGGAATCCCTTGTGGTTTCTTGAGAAGATGCTCCATACATTGTTGAGAAGGTATGTTCAACTCAAATAGATGACATGTAGATTTTTTTCCCTGCAAATCTGGTGTAAAAACCAGATAAAAGAAGAAAAAGACTCTGGCATATAAAACCAGATTGAGAAGGACAACGGATAGAAACTGGTATACAAACGAGGAAAATATGCTGATTTTGACAAGTGACCAGCAAAAACACTTTATTTGTCGTTAGGTTTTAGGATGACTCTAGTACCATGAACACAAATGCTTTGACAATGAGTTCTCTTTTGTTCTATAGTAGGAATATACAAGTATTTATAGCGTTAAAAAAGAGATAAAACTTTACTGGACATTATCTAGATTTAAAGAATGCGACCCTAGTAACTCAGTACATAGAACCTAGATTATACACAACTTGCATTGTACTCAAAAATGGTTAGCGAAGTAACTAATACAAAACAAACAATAGGGGTGTTCATGGAATTCGTCAATCCGTTCAATCCAATCCATGGATTGGTTTTCCCGATCTGATATAGACAGATTGGATTATGAATTGAGCATCATCCAATCTGTATAATCTGTGAATCCAAAAATATTAATGTATTGTATAAATTATATATACATATGCATACATACATACATATATATATATATATGTACAAAATTTTAATAAATATATAAACCTATGCTCCTACAATGCCGTGTCGGAAGTTTATATGCTTAAAAAAAAAAAAAAACTTAGTCCAATTACAAAGACCAACAATATTTACTCATGTCTAAAGTTTATATAAATTTGGTAGTTGTAATGTTTTGTAATGTTACAATTTAGTCTGTTATCAAAGATTTTCATTCTATTAGGTTGTAATGTGTTTATATTTTATTGTACTTATTATGTTACACTGTCAATTTTGATTGATAGTTTTTAATAAGTTCAAAGGTTTAATCCATGAATCCGTGGAATCCAATCCACAAAATTTGTGGTTTTTAGATTGTGTCGGAGAATATTGAGTGATTCTAAGAATATTGAGAAATTATGTCAGAGAATATTTAGTGATTCTAAGAATATTGAGTAATAATTTCTTGATTTAGTCAAATGTATATCTTTATGATCTTGTACCATATATAGGCTGATTTGATTAGGATTATTTTTTATTAAGATTATTTTTAGGGATACAATTGTATCCTATCTTGCTTTCCTTTTATGTTCTTATTTTTTTGGCCTATAAATAGGCTGCTGTAATATGCTGAAGATGAATAAGATCATTGTCTAATTCCCAATCTTTGTGATATGGTATCAGCGCTTTAAGTTTTTTCCTGGGAATTGAAACGTTTGTCACTGTTTTACAGAGCATTTTTCTTCAGACTTTGTTGCTAGAAAAGTTGTCTCACCTCTGATCATCTCTTTCCCTTTCAAGGAGAAGTAAACGCTGCCTGTGGTTGGTAGTTCTTCTGCCTATAGTTGTTCATTCTTGAAGGATAGAACAGAATGTCTGAAGTCTCACAAAACAGTGCCCAGCCAGAGGAGCCAGTGGTTCAGTCAGCCATTGGAGAACTACAAAACGTGCAAGCTGCCTACAGATTGAATGGCACAAATTATTTGAAGTGGTCCCAGTATTTGCGAACATTCTTGAAGGGAAAAGGCAAGCTCAGTCACCTACTTGGAACAGGGCCTAAGAAGGGAGATCCAAAATTCGCTGCTTGGGATGAAGAGGATTCCATGGTTATGTCATGGCTATGGAATGCTATGGCACCCGAAATTAGTGACACAGTCATGTTTTTAACCACAGCCCAGGAGATATGGGAAGCAATTAGGCAGACCTACTCCAAAGTAGATGACGCTGCTCAAGTGTTTGAAATCAAGGTGAAGATCGCTGCAACAAAACAAGGTAACAAATCTGTAACTGACTATGCAAATCAGTTAAAAAATTTGTGGCACGAATTGGATTATTACCAGGTTCTCGAAATGAAAAACAGTGAGAATGCTGCTACACTAAAGGCGTTCATTGAGAAGGAAAGAACTTATGATTTTTTGGCTGGGCTCAATACGGAATTTGATCCCGTAAGAATCCAGATTTTAGGCAAAGGGATATCTTCATTAAACGAGGCAATTGCAACCATTCGTGCTGAAGAAAG
>CAMOHE010052745.1:46692-84316 GCA_946598075.1 Artocarpus hirsutus | reverse complement strand
TTTTAGTTGAATTAAGAAAAAGAAGGTGTTCTATCATTCTAAAAGGGCGAAAAACATTAAAGCCCTAAAAATTAGAGAGAGTCTTTTAACGCAAAAGAGAGGGTGCTAGCACACCAATTTGTTTTTGAGAGAGTTTGTTCGTGTGGATACCTGCAGAGGATGTTGCTCTAAGTAACAACGTCTGAATCCGATTTCGATTACTAAAAGCTCAAGTTAGGGTGTCACCGGAGTGAACCCGCTCTCTCCCTTCCAGAATCTTGCCTTTTTGTCATCCAAGTAAGATTCTATGACTTTCTTATCAATCTAATCGAATTGCATGGATCCTGCGAGGGTTTTGTAGGAATTAATTTTTATTTTTCGCTGCGTATTTGAATCACAAAATCCAACAAAACCCAACACTTAGGACTGATAATGGTTTGGAATTTTGCCACGAATTGTTCACACAATATTGCACTAATAGAGGAATTGAATGGCATAGGACCATAAGAAAAACACCCTAACAAAATAGGAAAGTTGAAAAAATGAATAGAACTTTAATGGAAAGAGTAAGATGTATGTTGTTTGGGGCTAGTTTACCTAAACAGTTTTGGGGAGAGGCTATCAATTAAGCTTGCTATTTAATCAACAGGTGTCCTTGTAAACCAATAAATCTAAAAATACGTGAGGAATGTTGGACTGGCAAACCTCCTGATTTAAGTCATCTTAGGGTCTTTGGTTGTGTAGCCTATGCAAATCAAAAAGAAGGTAAACTAGATCCTAGGTCTCTAAGATGTATTTTTCTAGGCTATCTTGAAGGGGTTAAAGGGTATAGATTATGTGTTAGAAATGGTCCTGATCTTAAGGTTATTATCAGTAGAGTTGTTGTCTTTAATAAACTTGATATGCCTTATTTAAAAGGAGAAAAAGATACTACTGTCTCTACTAATAATGCAGGTACAGAGGCAGATTCTACACAAAGTTTGTAGTTTAAGGTGGAGGATACAAACTTAGTCACAAATCAACCTCAGCAAAGAGAAAATGATTCTCATAACAACCACTCGATGCATGAAGACCTTGACACATAACAAGATATTCAATAAAAATTCCCTCACAAGATATAGGAAATCTTAATGACTATGTGCTCTCAAGGGACAGACAAAGAAGGAACATAAAGCCCCCCAAAGGGTACAATGGGGATAATATGATTGCATTTGCATTAAACATAGCTGAAAGTCTAGATGGTATTGAGCCAAGAAATTACGAAGAAGCTGTGAGTGGTACTTAGGCTACAAAGTGGAAACAAGCCATGCTAGAGGCAATGGAGTCACTGCAAAAAAATAAAACTTGGATTTTGGTCGACCAACCTAAGCATTAGAAATTGGTTGACTATAAATGGATATAAGGTTAAAGAGGGGATAACACCTACAGAACCTAGAAGATTCAAGGCTCGGTTGGTGGCAAAGGGGTTCACACAAGTGGAAGGTGTGGATTATATAGAGGTTTTTTCACCTGTGGTGAAGTATAAGACAATCATATCTATGCTTGCTTTAGTGGTCCAATTTGACTAGGAATTAGAACAGATGAATGTTAAAATGACCTTTTTTGCACGGTGACTTAGATGAAACAATTTACTTGAAACAACCACTTGCTTTTGAAGAAGTAAAGTGTTGTAACACAAGGTGTGTTTGTTAAAAAAGTCTCTGTATGGACCACAACAATGGTACAGACATTTTGATTAATTAGTTCTCCAAGTTGGTTTTAACAAGAGTGAATATGACCCTTGTCTATACTTTAAGGACATAGGTACAGAGAAGGTAATATATCTTCTACTTTATGTAGATGATATATTGATACCAAGTAAATGCCAAAATACAATAAGGCAAGTGAAAAAGATGTTGCAGTTCAAATTTGATATGAAAGATCTTGGGACTGCAAAAAGAATACTCGGCATTGATATTAAGAGGGACAGGAATAGGAATATATTGAGTTTATCACAAAAGGAGTATCTAAATAAAGTTGTAAAGAGATTTTCAATGTCTAGATCTAAGGCTGTGAAAATACCACTTGCTGGACACTTTAAACTCTCTACAGAACAGTGCCCTACTACTAAGGAAGAAAGACTAAGAATGGCAAAGGTTCCTTATTCAAGTGCAATAGGCTGTCTCATGCTTTCAATGGTTTGCATTTGGCTAGATTTGGCCTATGCTGTAAGTTTACTTAGTAGATACATGTCTAATCCAGGTCAAGAACACTGGTTGGCCATGAAATGGTTACTTCGATATGTTAATAAAAAGCAATCTAATCACCTTGTTTTAGAATGTTTTGTAGACTCAAATTTTGCAAGGGACAGGGACAAAAGAAGGTCTACATCTGCCTATATGATGACACTTGGAGGAAACTACGTGAGTTGGAAAGCTCAGTTACAATCTGTAGTAGCACTTTTTAGCACCGAGGCTAAGTATATAGTAGGAGTGGAAGGATTCAAGCAGGCACTTAGGGCTCCTAAAAGAACTTAAAGTTCTTAAAGGGACTACTACAATTTATTCAGACAGTCAATCTGCTACACATTTGTTTAAGACTCCTGTGTATCACGAAAAGACTAAACACATTGAAGTTAGGTTGCATTTTGTACGAGAAAAGGGTTGAAGACAAAGCTGTGGAGCTAAGGAAGATAAATACTGAAGACAATCCTTCTGACATAGCAACTAAAGTTATACCTGCTAACAACTTTGGAAAATGTTTGGACTTGCTTAGTATTGGTATAACTTGAAGAAGAAGGATTGAGCAATGATTCCCACAAGAGATATTCATTTTAGCAGCTGTCGTTTATCTAAATTTCACATGGAGAATGTTGGAGTAAATCTAGTTAAACGACAACTAATTGGAATGATTCACTATCAAGTTAAAACACGTCATTGCTTTTGCTAAAGAGAGCTTCAAATCAAGCATTGACACGTGTGCATGAGTTTTAACACTTGGACAAGTTGGAAAGAGTCAGCACCGACTATTCTCTTTGTTTATTGTATACTTGAGTTATGTATATATGTAAGGCATTTTATTATTTGCCTCAGAGAGGTTCAAAACAAGAGAGAAAAGAGAAATTGTGAAGAGAGCAATCGTTGTAGAGAGAAAAAGAAGAATTAAGAGAGCTGTTTGGAATTGAGAAAATTTGGGTAGAATTAGGTTGTTCTCTCTCTATGTATTTTCTAGAGGTGGCAATAAACGTGTTCGTGTCGGCACGTTTATAACATGACACGTTTAGCCCAAACACGAATACGACACGATTAATAAATGTGCTAGAAATACAAACACGAATACAACACGCCTATAGCACACGTAATACGGCACGACGTGATTAACATGATTATTAAACGTGCTGTGACGGGTTGACATGATAACAACATGCGTATGACACATTTATGACCTAGTTAACTAAAAATTAAAAAAATTAAAAAAAAAACCAATAAAGAAAATTAACAAAAACTCAATATCTAATTAATACTAACTTACTACAAATATTTCAAATATTTTTATTTTTAAGTTTAAATGTATTATAAATGGGCAGGTCGTGTAATGCCATGTCAACATGTTTACGGCCCGTTTAATTAAACGTGTTAAGGTGTGTTAGGCATGTTAGCACGAATCTAGCCCGTTTATTTTTGTGTTATTTGTGCCAACCCATTTATGACCCAATCAATAAATATGCGGTCTAAACCCGTTTATCTCGTATCGTTTTCATATCGTGTCATCGTGTCGTATTTGAAATTGCCGGCCCTAGTATTTTCTCTGTTTAGCTCTAGGCCTTTTCTCTTGGGTTGCTGTTGTAATTTTCTTGTGGTTCTAGGTTTCCAAGTTTAGAGAGAGTGATTAGGGTGTAATCTTTAACTCTGATAATGAATCGAGCTTTTTTGTGAAATAGCTCAACGAGGACGTAGGGCTTAAGTCTGAACCTCGATAAAAATTACGTCTCTGTTTTTTTATTGTTCTTCTCTTAATTCTTTGATATTGTGGTTGTTAGGGGTATTGTTAGTGACAGAAAAATACCAACAATATTCTTACAAGAAGAATACTTTATTCTTACAATATATAAATATATATATTTTTATAGGGATATATAACACTATATGTGAAAACAACCACTTGTAATCTAACGGATAAAACACTGTATACAACATGCGGTACAGGCAATATTGTCAAAAGCTGATGACATAAACATAAACTTTGTCTTTCCACACTTAATAATTGTACTAGATTAGCCGTACATATATCGATGCAAATTCAGGGTATATGTTAATTTAAATGGCTTCAAAGGCGAAGTTGGTCAATACTAGATTGCACATCAATCTCGTCACCACCATTAGCCTCCAAGGACTGCTTGTAGGTGGCTCCGCGGTACGCCGGTGGGTGAGAGTCATCGACGAACTCCACCACCGGCTTCACAAATGTGTCCAAGGAGGGTCCACGAAGCGTAGCCACAGATATCCTCTTCACCTTGTTGTTGTCCACCACCACTTTTGTGAACATGACTCTTGTACTTGCCATTTGTTAAAATCTATCGTATTTGCTCATTATCACCAGTGAATAACAATATCAGTCAACTAGAAAGAGCATATGCACTGGTGATTTTTGAAACAATAATAATGAAAGCTAGGACTCGTCTTCATCAAATATATAAAAAAACAATTTTAGGTGTATCTCGTGTCTATTGAGTTTTTTTTTTCGTTGCAACTGCGTTATAATTTTTTTTCAATGGAGAGAGGAGAGGGTGCGAAATTTAACGCGTCTCAACTAGCATTCACTGAGAAACTCGTAATATATATATATATATATATATATATATATATATATATATATATATTCTCATTTTAATTTATAAATAAAAAATAAAAAAGTTCAGATCTAGTTACCAAGACTAACAAAACAAGAGAAAAAACAAGAAACAGCTCTTGAAAATAGCCAAACAAACCGAATTAAAAAGATATTTATTCTTAATAAAAATTAAAAGATGTCTTATGAAAAAAAATTGCTATATAAAATATATAAATATTTTAAAAAACTCAATGTAAAGAACGTACTAACTAGGTTGAAATCCTTTAAAAGGCCTATCTTTCTCAATTCTCCCACTAAAATATTATTCTTTAATCTAAAAACAATACATAAATTATTTGCACAAAAAGAACTAAACAAATTAATACATCAAACTAGAAACAAGCTAAGAGCTGACAAAAACAAAATATACAAAAACTAAAAAGAAACAAAGATCCAAATCCATCTTCAACAAGACATATATGAATAGCATGATCTGGTCCCATGATAAATATAGTAGAAGGCGGCTCCTTAAAAACCTTTCTTTTTGTGGCTAAAACTTAATGAGATAAATTACCGAGAAAAGGAACAAAAAATTGTTAATTGTATTCAAATTAATGCAATAAAATCACTCACCGTAAAATGATATTCACCACTTGGTCTAAATTAAGATAACTTGACACATCCACTTCATGAGTATTTTTATACAATTATATATATTAATATGTCTACCTCAAGGTGATCGCCAAGATTGATGAAGATAGCGTTAGGGGGCATCTTAACGTTGATCCAGTTTCCAGTATGGGAGAGTATTTGGAGGCCACCATTAACGTCTTGAACGAGGGAGACAAAGAAGCCAGGATCAGTGTGATCGGGGACGCCCACAGCGCCTTTCGATTGGAAATTCGGAGGATAAAGATTCATGGCGGAAACATCAAACCCTGATTTTAGGTTGAAAGCCTTTTCTATGTAGCATTCTTCAAATCCTAACGTTTTTGATACTGCTTTCCCCAAACCACTTACCACTTCTCTCTTTCTGTTGAAGTAATCCTCCATGGCCTCACTGCATGTGCAAAACCAAACAAAAAATTATCCCAACATGTCATATATACACTTTTTTTCTACGTGTGATATCTTAAATATCGTAAAGAACTTTAATGATAAATATCACGCGATAGGCTATTTTGTGAGCTCCATAAAATTTAAAATTTCGAAGGGATTTGAGTGAGAACACGTGTAAAATTTGATCTGAGGGCTAAAGGCTGGTCGCTCAAATCAAAATCAAAATAAGCATTTTTTGGCCTATAATTAGTAGATGATTGCTGGAGAAAAGGTTTGCTTTTGTTAGGTATCCGAACTAGGAATTTTTTCTAGATTGTTAATCACTTTTCTGACTTCACTATTTCCCCAACTTTTGAGAGCTTAAACAAGTCAAGATTACAGAAAAAAAAAAATTAAGCAAGTAGTAATTGTCGAGACTGTGAGTGCATAGATTTCGTCCCTAAATACACACACACACACACACACACACACGCACATATATACCTGAAATAGGCGGGTTTAGGAGGGCAATGGAAGTGGGGATGTGCAACTACCTGAAGATATTCTCTGTTCTCTCCCGGTGAGGAGTGCAGGCCCCATCTGATCCTATCCGTTGGATTGTTTTTCTCGTATTGCCTTCGATCCTCCACCTCTGCCGGCTCAAAGAAATCAGAAATTCCCTTGAAAATGCTCTCGAAAACATTATCAGGAATACCATGATTTATCAACTGCATATATATATCGATAAAACAAAAGATCAATAGTTATGGAAAAATAATAATAACAACAACAATAAATTAAAATAGTTATGCAAGGCTTTCCGAGATGATCAATAATCGCGTCTTGTTTAGAAAAAATAATTAAATAAATAAAATGTACAGTAAATGAAAATGAAAATCAGTGAATTCATGTATATATACATTGAAGAAGCCATAGTCCTGGCAAACATGGCTAAGGTCCTCCAAAGCTTTAGAACTTTGATTAGAATCATTGGAGAAGAGCATGAAATAGTCAATTGTGGGGATTTCATATTCATGATCATGACGATCAACGGACACATCACAAACCAATGGAGCCATTTGTGTGTGTGTGTGTGTGTGAGAGAGAGAGAGAGAGAGAGAGAGAGAGAGAGAGAGAGAGATAGCAAAGTGGCCTTATAGAAAAAGAAAATGAAACTTAAGCAAGTTGCTGTAGCTGCTTTGCATGCATGGATGAACCTTCCTCTTCTAAATTTATAGAGGGTGGGTGCTATGCTTGTGGGGCCCACCTGGTAAGTATCCATAAAGAATTGATCACCAACAAGAAAAATTAAGAAATTGAAAATCTCATCTTAGAGGGATGAGATTTTTGTTTTGAAAAATTGAAGAGATAATATGTGAAGTAGAAGAATCAAAAACTAGAAAATATAAAAAGTTCAGAAAGAGAGATACCAGAGAACGTCAATGAAAACAGACGTTTTGTTTTCCTTTTTTTTTTATTATATAAATTTTCATTTTTTAAATAACAGCGTTTCAATTTCGTTATTTTCCTATTTTTTTGGTAACTTTTCAAGGACTAATGTGGCTCTCGAGAAGTTCTCAGTTGAAGTTAGGAACCCCAAAAAAAAGCGACAAATTAAATGATAAAATATTGTTTACTATAAATTTTTTTTAAAAAATAAGGTACTTGTTTAAATATGGCCTAATTTTTAGGAAAACTTTTAGGCCTCCCAAAAAAGTAGGGTCTTAAGCAGTGAGGTTAAGCCACTAGTGAAAGTAATTATAGGATTGTAAGATTCAAAGGACTGCAGTTTATCTGTGTATTTTATTTACTTATAAAATAACCAATCAACTCAAACATGTTGCACAGATAAGTTTGAATTGACTTGAAAGCTAGCGTTGATGACCTCACGGTTATGACGAAATAATTGTCACTTCATTTTCACAAGAAACAAGTAATATTTCGCAACTTGTATTCCTGTTTTTCGAGGTAAGTTTCGCCTTTTTTTAATAAAACTTTTTAGGATGCTCACCCGTAAGACTTAGAATGTTTTAGGCGATTAATTAACTTCTTAACGGTTTGATTTGTGATTGAAAATAATTTTGTATTGTGTTATAAATTTTAATGTAGACAATCATAAATTAAATTATTAAAATTTAAACCTAACTGTTATTATTGATAAAATAAAATTGTCTTTTTCACTATAAAAATTATCTAAGAAGAAGAAAAAAGTTGACCCACTTGCAGCCCATCACCTACCTTGATCTTGTCCTTAAGTGCAATGTTAATATTTTTTAAGGTCGAATTCCTTTGTTTTTAATTGGCAAGGCTATGGAAAAATGAAGGTGGTCATTCTTTAGTATTTTTTAATATATTAGCTATTTTATTATCTATTTAGTTTTTTTGCTAATAAAATGGTTTTTTAATTTTATATTAGCTATTTTATTTTTTTTTATTGTGTTGTTTTGATTTGGTTTTATACAGTTAAGAATAAGCATGCCTTATAAAAAAAATGCATGGCGTATGACAAACTCAAGAAGAAAAAGAAGAATATAACATTTGATTCGCTCCTAAAAAAGAGATCTTCAAAAATTCCTCACAAGTAGTTAGAGAGATCAAATGAAATCAAGTGAAAGAACAATTGACGGAAAAAAATTAAATGAATTAGGTGATGATAGAAAAAACGATTTTTCATTTCAATGTTATAAAAAGTTGTTTTGTTTTTTTGAACGATGCCTTGCATTTCAAGGTAGAATATTCTATTAAACAAAAAACATTTGAAAAGGCCCTTTTAGAAGCTTTGCTTAAGGCCTTGAGGCCTCAAAATTTGTTAAGCGGGCCCTGATTACTTTTATCATAGCTAGCTAAATGGCCATTCAAAATATATCCATATGTTCTTGTTTTTATTTGGAGTATGCTAATGCGCGAACTGCTTATTTGCTTCAAGTAATTGAAAAGAGGGATAAATGGTGTCAAAGAAACATATGGTTGGTTTAGCTCACACTTTGAACAAAAATGTTAAACAAAAATTCAATTAAAAAAAAAAGAAAAAGAAAACAATAGTTCAAACCTTTTGAACAAAGGGGATCTTAATAACACGTCCAACTTAAATTGGAACCAACTAAAGAACTCATTTTTATAAAATCCCCACTCAAATTTAAAAACAAATTAAAAGAGAAGAACAGAAAAAAGAATTCAACTTCAATGGCTTGTTAGTGCATCACCTTGTAATTTGTATTTTAGGTAGTTCCTTATTTTATGTGATTTGATTGGTTTAGGAAACTAATTTATTTATTGTATTTACATATTTTTAGTGTGCTCAATTTGTATATATAACAATCCGAATCAATGAAAGGGTGGGCCATTATTTCACAAATGAGTCCTCTATTATATTAGTGAAATGTGATCAATTTTCACTTAATCTATTATATTATGCATTCACATGTAATTTGTATTTAGGCCGTTTATATTTCATGTGATCCGATTGGTTTAAGAAACTAATTTATTTATTATATTCAGACATACTTTCAATGTACTTAATTAAGTTCGTTGAAAGGCAAGGCCGTTATTTCACAAATAAAGAGAGAAAAACGTAAATAACTTTAAAAAAGCCAAAATAAAAACAAAACACCTAAAGAGAGTCAACCACCAAAAGAGAAAGGATTTATTCTCTTAGATCCTGTTTGGCATGTTGTATTAGATAGGACTATGAAGGCAAGATTAAACTTGAGAGGATAATATCTATTCTTGTCCTATGTTCTGGCAATACTATCAACATTGGACTGGACTGACTTGAATATAATTAATAATTAAAATTTATTCATTCCTTGTGAAAATTGTTAAAAATCACCTGGCCAAAGGGGAATACAAGTTGTGAAATATTATTCATTTCTTGTGAAAAATGATGGGTCTTCAACGATTTAAAGTTAACACAAACTCATCTATGAGGCATGTTCAAGTTAAGTGGTCATTTTACAAGTACGTAATTAAAATATCGAGATATACTAGTCCATTGTTCCTCCAATCCTAGAAGTACTTTGTCAAATCTAGCTAACAGGCTATTCAACATATATATTCTTAGTTTTATTTAGAGTAGTAATGCTAATGCTCCAATATCTATATTATGGTAATTTACGAGTTGTGGCGTTACCTCTTCCTCAAAGTCTATGTGGTTCATGTCCTAGAAATTTAGTACATTCCACTTAAGTATTTCACTCAGTAAGCAACTTATCCTCTATCAAACCTCCCCCTCAAAATTTAAAAAAAAAATACAAAAAAATGAGAATCTAGTCACAAAAGGCTAAAAAATAGGGAAGAAAATCATAAACAACCCTAAACAAAGACAAACGAAAAACCAAACTTTTAAAAAGAGACAACCGGAACGAAAACAATTTATCTTAACGAAAAAAAAAAATGTCACGTTAAAACCTTACTTTGGAAAAATCCAATGAAAAATAAAACCTAAAGGACGCAAAACAAGTTCATGGTCCGTATCGGACTTCAAGCTTGATAAACTTTAAAATCCTCTGAGAATTGGACAAAAACCATTTAAGTCAGAAGCATCGAATAGCAACGGAGAAACCATCATCTTCAAGAAAGCAATTATCAGGCATAAAAGCAGCAGAAGGAGCTTTGCAAATGCGAGGCATTCCTCCGATGCATGGTCATGAAAGAATTAGAAGATCCGCCTCAGAAGGAAAACTCATTTTAATAACAAATTACTGTCTCGGTTTTAATCCTATGTTTCCTCCCAATTTGAGTATATATAATTACAAAAGAGGACAATTAGATCACTAAAATCAATCATGATAAAATTCCTAATTCACTGCATTGATCAAGTGATGTAGAATCGCTCCTTTTTTTTTTTTTTTAATATAGAGGTAAATAGCCTTTTTTTTTAAAGTATTGTTAAAATAAATAACTACAACTTTTTTAAATTAAGTAAATAATCATTTATCAGTGATAAACTTAACCTTATCTACTAAACTTGTTGAGTTTATCAGTGATAAACTCACGAGGAGTTTATCACTGATAAATGGTCATCTACTTAATTTAAAACAAGTTATGGTAATTTATTTTAAAGAGATCTTAAAAAGGCCACCCAATCCATTTTTTTAGTTATTATATTGTGTTTTTATTTTTTTATAATACACGTCGTTTTCTAGGTTCTTG
The DNA here is from genome assembly GCA_946598075.1 of Artocarpus hirsutus. Taxonomy (NCBI): domain Eukaryota; kingdom Viridiplantae; phylum Streptophyta; class Magnoliopsida; order Rosales; family Moraceae; genus Artocarpus; species Artocarpus hirsutus. Next base: position 73,339 of record CAMOHE010052745.1, on the reverse strand, counting down.
ATTTTCATTCAATATTGTTTTATGACATTAATGTTGCATTTTAGTTTTCATTTTATGAAGATGTCGTTAATTGGTCTTTTTGTCGTTAATTCTTACGAATGTGCTATCACTTTCCCTTAGCACTGATCTTTTATAACAGTGTTGGTCACAAAGATATTGTTCTTGCTAAATGAAGTTTCCCTTGTTAAGATTGCTGTTTTTTATTTTTGGAGAAAAATTTGTAATTCATTTGTTTGTCACGTATCTTAGTTGCTGTCGTTCCATCAATGTCGTTTGACAGGATTATTGTCGCTGAAATTTTGAGAGAAAGTTGTTTTGCCGTAAAACTCTGCTCAAGACTTACGGCTGAGAGTTTTCTATTTATGTGAAGAATATATGCAGGTTTGCCCTAATTGGGACAAAGCATACAATGCCAACCGTAGGATCGTGGCACAAAAGTACTAAGTGAAACGACATAGTATCGCCTATAGCTCTTACTTTGTAAATTTCTGCTCTTAACATCGTTTGACATCTGATTTTTTTTTTCCGACTTACCAGTAGTTGCCGAGTCTAAGGTTTTTCTGGTATTAATGTCATGCCTGACAATTTATCCGTCGTATTTATTTTGCAGTATCGTTGTTTTCTTTAACTTTACTTTCTCATGACTGTCATCGTTATGTAAAGAGAGTAGGTTGTTGTCGTTTTCTCGAGATTTTGCGTTTTACAGTGGGGGTCGGGTCTTTTCCATTATTGGCAACGTTCATCGTTATTGTCGTATCTAGAAAAAAAATATATTAATAGTTGTCGTCGTTTTTTTCGAAAATTTCATTATTTTCCTTATGTTGTCGTTTCCAGTAGTCGTGGTTTTCCCCCCGCTCTGCTTTTCTCGAATTGTCGTTTTCTCAATACCAGATTGTTGGTGTCTTTTAGTTGGTCATATATTCCAAATGTCCTATATCTCCGCTAAATCTAATTTTATATATAGTCTTTATTTTATCAAAAATGATTTCAAAAAATTTTCCAAGCCGACCCCTTAAAATAATTGTTCCCAAATGTGTTTCTAGCTTCTATCTAAGCATTTTTTTTTTTACACAAACTTCTTAGTTGTTGTTTCATACTCATCAATAGTTTTTCTCTAGTTGTTCTTTATTTCTTTTCTTTTTTTTTTTTGAGGGATCTGGTTTGTTATTGTTAAATTAGTACCCATGTTTAGACGTATCATTACATAAATAATTTTTTTTTCTTCCTATTTCATAAGTACTTTTCTAATAGATTCTATTGGCAGATATATGGAGACTTGTTGTTGTTGTGTACTACTCATATTATCATATTCTAAGTCACTTTATAAGAAGCAGGGGTTGGTGTAACATATATACTTCTAGTTTTGATTTTTTTTTTTCTCATGCATGATCACAAAGTTAGTAAGTCCTCTTTCTCTTTCTCTTTCTCTTTCTTCTCATTAACTTTTCCTCTTTGAGTGATCTGCGAGCTTTTGGCCGAGAGTTTGGAAAGTTCAGAAAATATTGATGATCAAATCATCGTCCACTTGGGTAACATTTTGAATGATCAATCTTATAGGTCCTTCAAATCAACTAGATGCTCTATAGAAGATGAATGTGAGAAGACAATTTTGGACGGATATTGAAGATAGTGAGCAGTACACAATTCTTTGTATATCTATATTATAGAATGTTAATATTAAATTATTTTCTTAGTATCTAATTATTTTATATATGTAATTAGAATATTAATATATTTTTTAATTTTTAATGTATATCACGCCAGCAAAATCGATAAGTTTATAGGTAGAATTAAACGAAGAGAGTATTTTAAATGGTTTTCTATAGATTATATGACACTTTGATCTTTTATAAACTCAAAAAAAGTGAAATAAAGTATGTAATTTGGGGTATTTATAAAAATATATTTTTTTATTGTTATCAGTATTATTAATAATATATTATGGATATTAAATGAAATGCGTAGTGGGTCACAATTTAGTTAAAATCCACTAAGTTTCTCTAATATTTACGTAACAAATAACAGATTACTAAAATTTGGATATTTGTTCAATTCTAATCTAATATGATTTTGTGCACTATTTTAAAGGTTTTTTTTTTTTTTTAAAAGTTCCCTACACTAATTGCTATTAAAAAGACGGATTAAGATAACGCAGTTGACCCAGTCAACCAAAAGAGAGGGCTTCTGGGCAAAGCTTGCCCAAATTGAGGATTTGTGAGAGTGTTTGACTTTCCAAGGCTTCCAGAATCAGCCCCCAAAGAATTCAGCGCAAAAAGCCTGACCTCCTTCTTGTGAGTGGGACCCCATCAGTTTGTCCCACACGCTTACGCCTCAGATTATTCTTTTAAGTCCTAACACCAATCAAAAAGTCAAATATGTTAATTACAACTTTTGCGCAAAGAACTTCTCTCCCTGGCTGTTAATGTACGTATCAAAACTATTAGGTCTTATTGAAATTAATTTTTTTAAATCTAATAATTAAAAGTTATCGGTAGGCTTTTTTTGGGTTTTCCAAAAAAATAATTGCCCATACATAATATATATATATATATATATATATATATTTTTAATCGCATTAAAAGCAATATTTTGAATTCACCAAAAAAAAAAAGCAATATTTTGATGTCTATATTTCGATATAACAAAAGCATCGTGTTCAATGAGACATCAAAATGTTGATTTTACTTTGTTTTCAAAAAGCGACAAAAAGAAAAAGACGGGTGGAGTCGCTGATTTAGCCAATACTTTAATGAATGAACGATAAAGAATAACAAGTGATTTAAAGGTTAGAATAAAATTAAAATCTCGATATTAATCTCACTAGAAAAGTACCCCGCTTTTTTAAACCAAATTTATGATGATTACCCAATTGTTCTTCTAAAATGAGGATATAACTTGCCATTCATGGTTCTTTTTCTGCCAAAGTGAAGCAGTATTTTAGATACGACATTAAAAAAAATCCGACTGTCCAAATCTACACACTACCAGTATATTATTTTGCACCCAACGCCAAAATTTTCCATATCATAAATATGAGACAAATTAATTATGGCATAAATAAAAATAATTTTCCAAATTCATAATAATGAAATAAAATAATTATTATGGAATAAACGTGTAGTATATATGTGTGTATATATATATATTTCAGCGGACGGAAAATGAAAGTCCAAAAAATTGATTCCAAACGGCTGAAGCTGACGCAAAAGGTTCAGACTGCTACCAAACCAAACCAACAAAACCCCCACGAGAAGGGAAAAAAATACCCCATTTTTCTTTAATTTTTAGTTTTTGTTTTTTCTACTATCTCTCCGGAAAGTCGTTTCTTCTCATAATCTACTCACCGTCTGAAAATCCCCTCTGACTTCTGATCCTAATCCTCTTCTTCACAGGTAAAAATCTTCTCTTTATATCATCAATTCGTGACACTGAAATTGTTTAGTTCCGATTCCAATTCTCTTCGTTTAGCTCTCTTTTTAGCTTGAAGTTTGTATTTAGGTTAAATTTCTCTCGTGTTCATATGATTAGATTCCATTTCTGTTCCTAATTTGAAAGCTGCGTATAAATATTGGCTATTTGCGAGATGGGTTTTGAATTTTTGCTCATTTTTGCGTTTAGTTTGATGTGTCTTGAATTGTATTTATGATCTGACTTTTATTTTGTGGGTAATTTGGTGTAAAAATTTCTTCTTTGGTTTTTCTTGATTGGCTGGTGGATGAGTTTGTAAAATCCCCTTTGTATATTTTTGTTATTACTTGTATTTGTATTTGTGCTTTTTTCTTCTGGGATTTTAATCTTTTGTGGATTGTTTGTTTGCAAGGTGAGGAAAGTAAAGTTCTTTTGTGTTTCATGCTGTATATTTCCAAGTTCTGTTGGTGCCCCTTTTTATTTTCTAAGTGGGTCAATGAATAATCTACATTTTAAATTTTGATGTTCTTTCTTTTTTTTTTTTTTTTTTTTTTTTTTTGTGTCTTAGTGGGTCAATGAACAGTTTTACATTGTACGGATTTACGAATTGTTGGACGAAAATTATTAACTATTCACAGTATATGTTGTTGCCTGTTGGGGTTAGAATTTTGTTTGATGTTTTGTGGACTAAATTTGTATAATTGAACTTGTGAGTCGATTGTATTGCAAGGAAATTTTGAATTCAAGTACAAGAGATTTACTTGACTGTAAGGGCAAGAGACATGGCAAATAATGCTGCAGCATGTGCCGAGAGGGCGACTAGCGATATGTTGATTGGTCCAGACTGGGCAGTAAACATCGAATTATGCGATATTATTAACATGGACCCTGGGTATAATTGCATTTTCTTTTCCTTTGTATATCCTTTTGATGGAAATGGAATGCTTGTGTGTATCTCTCTTCTGTTCATTTCTTGACCCTAGAATTAGTTTTGCTATTTTGTTTGTTAAAATGCTCTTGTATTGATTTGTGCCCGTGAATCAAAATGAAAATTGCAGGCAAGCAAAAGATGCCTTGAAGACACTCAAGAAGCGACTTGGCAGTAAAAATCCAAAGATACAGCTACTAGCTCTCTTCGTTAGTATTTCTTTTCTTTTGATATTTTCTTGATATGTCATATGCTTTGTGTTTAATTTTCTTCCTTGAAATGCGTTGGCTATGGCAGAACATTCCTATAAAGTCAATTCCTATGTATCACTTTTTGCTTTTATGTTGTCCTTTTAAGGTATTAAAGTTACAAATATAACTCAATTGTAATGTACTTTTTTTTTTTTGGTATTTTGGTATTTTGGTATAGGCTTTGGAAACTCTTAGCAAAAACTGTGGTGAGAATGTTTTTCAGCTGATCATTGAGCGTGACATCTTACATGAAATGGTTAAAATAGTAAAGAAGAAGGTACCCTGATTTTTTTTAATGACCATATATGTTTCGTTTTGTCGTACTTTTCTGTGGTGCCTTTCTGAGATACTAACTTTTTACCCAATGTATTGGTCTAAATTTTGCAGCCAGACTTGAATGTGAGGGAAAAGATCCTAATCTTAATAGACAGTTGGCAAGAAGCTTTTGGGGGACCTAGGGGAAGATATCCCCAGTACTATGCAGCATATAATGAGCTGAGGGTAATTATTTGGTTTATTATGTGCTAGTTTAGTAAGTTAAGCTGGAAAAGCAGCCATGTTATGCTCTAAAAAGACGTCTTTAGGTCTGCCTGAGCTGAGCATTCTGGTCAAAGTTTTGGTTTATGTTGGTTTCTAAATATATACAAGTATCTTATGTTTGCCTTGTTGTTCGGATGTGAATATTAGATTTTGGTATCAAATTGTTTCTTATCTGCCAAAGAAGATGCCTTCAGTGTTTCGCTTGACGCCCTAGTACATGTCGTGTTTATTCCTTTTTTTTTACAGGCTGCTGGAGTTGAATTTCCACCTCGAGAAGAGAGCAGTGTGCCATTCTTTACTCCACCTCAGACCCAACCGATCATTCCACCTGATACAGAATACAATGATGCTGCTATCCAGGCCTCGCTACAATCTGATGCTTCTGGCCTCAGGTATTGTCTCAATTGTTTTCTTTCGAGTTTTTCGATTCTGATCTGCGAAAGTCCTTTCTGCACCTAACATACAAAGTAAACGGTTGTTAAGAAAAGTTTGGCTAAGACTACCAAACCTGATCACATAACCACTAAACTACATGCTCCAGAACCTTGATAGTACTTCTATTTGATTGAAGATTGTACTTTCAACTGTCCAGCAATGCTATTTGACTGAAGTCTGTACTTTCACCACTGAAGGACAACCACCAATTTTAAACACCTTAATCAATACACCACAACCGTCCTTGTTTAAAAATTTCCTTGCTGCTACCCTGTGAAGTTTTTTGAGAAACGTACAAAATCCCTTCCGTTAGAACTTCCACTCTATTTTGCGGTTCCATTCCGTAATTATTATGACTTTTGTTTATGATTTCATATGTCCCTGTCTTTGGAAGAATGATCTGTTTACATAGTTTAACCAGAAACATCCAACTTTTTGAAAGTTGCATTTGCTTTTAGTTTATCTATGCTTGAGTCCTTCTGAAATAAACTTTTATCTAATCAGCTTGCCAGAGATTAAAAATGCTCAAGGACTAGCAGATATCTTGACGGATATGCTTGGTGCATTGGATCCTAAGAATTCTGAGGTAATATATTCTATAGCCCTTTCTGAATTTTCGATGAGTATCTGTTTTACTTGTATGCTTCTTAAAAATGAAAAAGAGCTTATAGAGGCAGGGGATGCACTTTTCCTGTTTTCTTATGTCTAGAGTAATTTTATAATACAATTTTGAAATTATCTAATTTTAAAATTGTAGAAAATTTGAAGGACATGATAAATAGTTCCTTTCCATATCTCTAAAAGAAATTTGTTTTTCAAAATAGAGCAATCTGGACAAAATGTTTGGTCAGAAGGAAGTCACCTCTTTGTCCTCCGACCAAATAACCATAAGTCCTAAAAGTCCTAAACATAATTCTCTCACTCCTTTCCTTCCCTCCAATTCTCCTTCTTATCAAACTTTCTCTAATCGCCAACATGGAAGTAGCAGCAACCAAAATTTAAGATATTAGTACAACGTTGATATCAGTTATTTTATTTATTTATTCATGTTGGCGTAGTTGTAGTTCTCTTTGTTGAAACACTTGTATGGGATTCCCTATTCTTTTTTAGTATTCTTATCCTACCATATGACTCTGAATACCTGATCATTCGTTCTTGGGATTTTATGTTTCTGGATACTGTGACAGGGTGTGAAGGATGAAGTGATTGTTGACCTTGTTGAACAATGTCGTTCTTACCAAAAACGTGTCATGCTTCTTGTGAATAACACCGTGTAAGAGATTGTTTGTGTTGTAGTTTCATTTTAATGGTATTTAGATTTGATTATGCTAATAGTTGATGTTGCTTTCCTTTCAGAGATGAGGAACTTCTATGTCAAGGATTGGCTCTGAATGATAGTTTGCAACGTGTGCTTTCCCGGCACGAGGAAATTGCGAAAGGAACTCCTGTGGCGGGAACACAAGGAACAGCATCTTCAGTAGTGCCACTCGCAAATGTCAACCATGAGGATGATGAGTACGAAGATGAATTTGCCCAGCTGGCCCACAGGTAAGAATTTTAAGTAGCTATTTTCCATATAGACTTACAGTTAACTATAGACAACACTTTTATGTAGATTGGTCTTTTGGCATGGCTGTATGGAAGCAACTTTTGGCTTTCTAGCTATTTATGAGAATACTTGGATGACTTTTCAGAGGTGTTTGACCCTACAACCATGAAATGTGGCTTCTCAAGAAAGATCTTCAAATGTTTTAAAACTTGTATTAAGCTCCAATAAGATTTTACAACTTTTTTTTTTTACCTTTTTACCTCTTTTTTTTTTTTTTTTTTTACTTATTAGTAAATTCATCTTATGTAATTTAGATTTCCTAAGCTCCTGATTTTATGTTCTTTTTTTTTTTTTTTTTTTCCATTCATTTACTCAAGTACAAATTGAGGGTCTTCTATACTTTGCTGTATTATGGTAATTATAACGCATTCATTTTTTCTGTTAATGATTATTAAATATTAGATTCTGTCTATTAATTCTTCACAAAGTTCCATTCTCGAATTCATGTGTGATTGCACTATTTCAGGTCATCAAGAGACAACTTTCACAGACATGGACAGAAACCAGGCAACTCAAGGACCGAACCTGTGCGGGCGAGTCCACTAATCCCTCCTCCGCCGTCATCCAAGAGGCCAGTAGCAACAGATGCAGGCTTAGTTGATTATCTGAGCGGTGATACATACAAGTCTGGATTCGACGACACATCAGAGCATACATCTTATGTGGCTCCACCAGCTCATGCAAACACAAGTACTGCATCACTGAGTCCCACATTGTCATCCTCTCCCCTATCCTCCAGCGCTGTAAATTCCACCTCATCACCATTGTTCACTGGAAAGCCAATCTATGATGAGCCAGCTCCCACCAGCAGATCCACAGATCATCTGTCCCCAGCACCTTGGGAATCTCAGGCATCTGGCTCTCTTCCTCCTCCACCTTCCAGGTACAACCAGAGACAGCAGTTTTTTGAGCAACATACTGGTCATTCCAGCAGTGGATCGAGCTCCTCTTATGACAGTTTGGTGGGCCAGACTCAGAATTTGTCACTGAACTCCTTTGCCCCGACAAGGCAAGAGAAACCGGAAGATGCACTCTTTAAAGATCTAGTTGATTTCGCGAGAGCCAAAACGTCTTCCTCTTCATCGCCTAAACCCAATCGGTCATTTTGAGTGAGTGGTTTTTCAGTTTCCAAAGTGCCACAGCTTGTGAACATAAATACAACAGAGTTTTATCTTTTACCATATCATCATGACCTGGCCTATTGTGAAATAATTTGTTGCTATAGGAACCTTTTGGATGTGTGCTGTTTTAGTAGCTGGTTTATTTTGAGATGACCTGCTTATTGCACATAATTTGAATATATTGATTGACCTTATTGGATTTCTTTTTCAATTCTCACTTCTTTTTTAGTGTTATTTGATTTTCTTTATTTTGCTGTTTAAGTGATTATCCATTTGTGCTCGGCCGAGATTGTGCAACTGGAATACTCATCATTTCATCTTCATACGTGACAGGATGACTTTCAACTTTGTCATACAACCGACTAAACATCAAATTCAGGAAAACCATAATTACAAAAAAATTGACAATGAATGCAACTTCATAAAAGTAGCATTACGTATGCATACACGCGCCGAGATTGTGTAACTGGAATGCTCATCATTTCATCTTCATGCGTGACAGGATGATTTTTAACTTTTTCATACAACCGACTAGACATCAATTTCAGGAAAACCACAATTACAAAAAAATTGACAATGAATGCAACTTAATATAATTAGCATTACGTATGCATACACACAGGGACAGAACAAGAAAAATAGGTCAGAGAGGGGCAGGGCATATCACATATAAATCAAGAGAGATTTCACATATTATAAAGTATAAGGCAAACATGCAATTTCAGAATTTTTGGAGGGGTAAACTCCAAACTCCATTAGATTTCACGTATAAAATTAAAAGAAAAAAATTCATATGGAGTGGCCGCATACCCTCAACTATATGTGGCTCCACCCCAACACGCACATATGCTTAGTTTTATTTAATATCAAGCAGAGATGTAGATAGTCATGCACGTAGTTTTCGCTTCATAAGCAGACCATGATCATGGACGAGTTGCTGCGTTGCAAACTTGAGTTGTTTGAGAAGAAGCATGAAAATCCTGCGCTTGACGCTGCCTCTTGGAGGGGCGTTAACACCCCTCTTGCTCTTGCTCAACCCGTCTCTTGCCATCACCACCTTCCTCTCCATGATGAGAGCAACAAAGGGTGACCGAAACTGATTATTAATATGACCATAAGTAGTATAAGAGCGAGAGAGGATTGTTGGCTGGTTGCTTAGAAATGGTGGGACGAGTTCAAGTAAAATTTTGGGCGGGTTTGGAAAGGAAACTTCCTGCTGCTTTCATGGGCATGAATATGATCACTACAATAGTAAATGATGCTACAGTTTGGTGCCAAGGCAAATGCTAATTTGTTGTTTTCTCAGAAGGATAATTGTGTCGACAGTTTGGTCCGCGGTACTAAACCCAAATCCACAAGCAAGTTTCCTTTGCTTTAAATTTCGTTTGTTTCCTAATCACAAAAATTCATTATACGAGTTTTCTGATCAAGAGACATCTATGATGCAAAGGGCCACAAGTTAGACCCAAGTAAATCAAGTTACCTCTAAAACTTATCTAGAAAGTTCATTTCAAAATTACTAGAGGCAATCATGAAAGGATTTTTTTAATAAAGACGCATCATACAAATAGGAGAGAAATTTATAAGTAGGAAAAAAAAAAGCCTGTAAAATTAATGAGCCAAACGCCCAAACCAAATCTCTATAACCCAACAGATTATGTTGCCATCCACCACACCTAAACAAACCATCCTATCTGCACAAGTTTTAGCTTATACTAGCACAAAATAAAACAGAACAACCATATTTAAATAATCAACCAGCTCAAAATCCGAAAAAAAGTGCCTGGATTCAAGTAATTGTGATATTGGCCTTGGCATTTTGCGTAAAATAACTCTGAAGGCTTGTTCTAACACAATCTTCAAAGTTCTCAATTGCAACTTCAATCAAGTCATGACGGCAACATCTCACCGGAGACAATGAGGAGCAAGTAAGCAAATCCTCTTCTTCGACTTCAGAATTTGCAGGCACAACATAATAGAACTGCAAAATTTAATTTGACCTTGCGATATCTAACAGTTTCGACGAGTTTTACAATTTTCGTGTTTTAACTTTTGTCAAATTTCGACTGTACAGTAGAATTTTTGGCCATTTTTCAAATTTGTTGAGATTGTTTAAAACTTTTCAATTTAGTCCTTTCAAAATTTCATAAAACTTTGTTCATGAAAGTTGTTTGTCTCACTATTTTGGACAAATTTCATGTTTAACTCAAAAGGTAAATTATCCTTTAAGCATGTCAAAATTTTATTTTTCTTGAAAACTATCTAAACTTGCTTAAAATCAAAGTTTGTGAAACTTTTTCCTTTAAAACCCTAAACCCTAGTTCTAACATCAAGTATCAACACCATACACAAAACATAACACATAATCATGCCATAGAGTCCTTTTAACATGCCATAGTTCATACTTAACAAATACATGTCAAATTTAATTAAAAAAAAAAAAAACAACAAACTTTAAAGTATAGATTACAGGTTTTACCAAAGGACATGTAAGCTTGGTGAGTCTCCACAAAAAGGCTTGATCTTTATCTAACTTCTTTTGACACAAATTATAGATAGCAAAACCTCCATCAAAGCCCCTCCAAAAAACCCAAGAAAACACTAAAATTCAAAAGAAAAAGCTTAGAGCTTACCTCCAAAAATTGCTAAGCTTGAACCAATACATTTGAACTTGTTTGGAAGATAGATTTTGTGGTTGTTTTTAAACATAATATTTGAAAAATAGATGGAGCGGGGCTGCCGGTTTTGCCTTGGGATTTTGAGTCTGTGTTTCTTCAATTTTTTTGCATGGAAATGATAAGTTCAACATGAGATCTTTTACCAATTTGATGAATCACGAAGTTAGTCATCTCTTAAGCACATTTGTGGTGAAAATTTTGCCTAAATCCCATAGTATAAACCGATGCACATAAGGGATGAGATGACCCATTTTAAACCTTTGGGGGTCATTTTTTGGTGGGTCCCACCACTTTTTAAATAGTCTAATTTTACTTTACATTATAATTTTCCTATACCGTTAGTGTAAAAATGAGAAAATACTTACTCTAAATAGTCTAGAGTATACTGACTCACTTTTTACTCACATTTTTTAATCCTAACACAATATTTTATATATTTGTATTTGTACTTTATTAATACAGTTACACTGTACTGTGTACCATTTGACTTTTGTGTGTCTTTCTATATTATATTACATCAACTAATAGATTGTAGACACAAAAATCTGTATCAGTTTAACTGACTGAAAACGGATCATTTTTATATTATTTTGGACCATGGCATGATTTTTCTACTTCAATTAGCATTTTTTTCCTTTATTAATTTATACCACAAAATTTAATATTAACGCAATATAAATTTCACGTTAAAAATATTTTACAAATTTTTAGGTATTTAAACTTACAAAATTTGCATATTAAAAATACACCGAATTGTACAAAATTTATAGACATAACACACATTAATATTATCTATAAAAAATTTACATTTTATCGTAATTTTATTTAATATGATTGAGTAAAATTCGTTATTTAAATCCAAATTATTCTAGATTTAAATTGATGAACTTTCTCGGACGTTACATTCGGAACCTGTTTAAACCAAAATTTACATTTTCTTGCTACTTGTAACATTCCAAAACACAAAACATTGGTTTTCTTTCTGCAAAAATCCTAGTTTTACAAAACTTTATGATTTTTTATTCGTAACACGAAGATCTTGATGATTTCGTCCTTATATGTTTTTCATGTAAAATTCATAAATTCTTTTAGACTTCAAAACTTAAGTTTACTTGGTGATCATAACCGTATAGAAAGCCATCTTTACCTCATGAAAATTCCCATTCCACATGGTTTTACGATTTTGATCCGAAACACAAAATTTTGATATTTTTGTCTCCGGGGCCAAAAATAACTATTTTATTCCAAAATGTCTAATTTTTCACAAAGATTAAAACTTACAAAATCTACTTAGTCAAATGTAAATAATTTCAAAACGTTTTCCTCATATTACCATTTTGAAATTTCATAATTAAATTTTGAAAAATTCGTAACTTAAAATCTGTAGGGTATTTTCACAAACTGTTTCCAATTTTTAACAGTTTCAATGACATCTACAACTTTTTTATTTTAACTTTTCTTAAATTCTAGTGTTATAGTTGAATTTTTGGCTAACTTTTATTTCTGCCGAGAAAAGAATAATCATTGCATTATGGTCCTTTTAAAATTTTACAAAACTTTATTCACAAAAGCCGTTTATCTCGTTGTTTCAAACAAATATTATGTTTGCTTGGAAAATAATTGATTATCAAAATCTTAGTACTTTAAAAACTATCAAACTTTGCTTTTAAACTAAGTTGACAAACTTTCTTATTTTGAACATTTTAACCCTAGTTCCTAACATCCAATCTTATCATCACATATTAAAAACACTAAACAATCATGTCATAGTTTCTTAGTACATGCTATAGTCCGTAAAGTTTACAAACCATACATAAATCTCATAAAACAATTGAACTTTCAAGGCCAAGGTTTAAGAATTTACCTAAGAAAATTCCAAGATGTTAGTCCTCCTTTTTTGGCCCTTGAAAGCTCCTCAAAACCCTTGACAATATTTCATAAAATATCCTGTAAAAATCATTTTAAAACTTAAGCAAAAACCCTAAAATTCCATAGAAACGTTGGAGAGATTTCCAAGATTTTTTATCCTCTTTTTAGTGCTTAAAATCTTAGTTAATTTCCCTTTGTTATGAACCAGAACATAATCTATCAAAAACCCACTTAAAACCTGTGGAAAAACACTAAGAACTCATAGGAAAATTTTGGATTTTACCTCTAAAAGTGGTCAATCCTTGATCATCATCACTTAAACTTGATTCTAAGATGGATTTGAGGTTGTATTTAACAAAATCTTTGAGAGAAAAAGAGAGGAGTGTGGCCGGTTTTCCATGGAGAAAAATGGGCAATTTTCTAATTTTTGATGGAGCAAAATGATGTCATCTATGTCCTTGGCCTTTTTAAAGATAGGGAGTAAATTGCAAAGAATTTTGGCCCCAGATGCTCTAGTCTTCACCAGTTATACAAGGGGTGATGTGGAAGATTTTCTACTATTTATGGAAATAAAATTTTATCAACATAAGCCCTCAATTGCAAAAACAGGGCTACATTACAAACTTTAACTTATCTAGGGACCAAATTGCAATTAAAACAATTTCTCTTCACCACTCATAAAATCCGGCTAGCAAGGGCAAGATGTGGCATTTTTTCTACCCTTTGGGTGTCATCTTGTGGGTCCCGCTTGTTTTCTAAACTATCCAAATTTACAATATATTATATTTTTTCTATGCTGCCAGTGTATTTTTCATACTGCTAGTATTCTTTCTTATACAATTTATGAGGTTTCATTACCTTGTATACTGATCCACATTCTACAAATAGTATAATTCCTATACTACTTAGTTTTAAACTATCCAACTTCCATACTGCTGTCCCGTTTGGTTCGCTGGTTCAAATTGTGTTAATTTGAACTTTTCTAGTTTGAATAGAATAATCCAAATTGTGATCTTTAAACAATAATCAAAATTAGTGTTTGGATAGGATATCAAATCTAAATTTATATTTGGATGAGTATTGATAACTCTAGTATGAAGCATAAAAAATTATTTAATTAAAGAATAAATATGAAATATGTAATAAGAAGTTATTTAATTAAAAAAATATGAAATAATGGTGTTAAAATATAAATACTAATATATAGGAGTGAAATCACTGTTCAATATTAATTCGAAATGTTGAAATGGAGGAGGAATTTGAATTTTAAATTGGGCAGTTCAATCAGTTTGAACTATCAATTTAGTTCGAATTAGATGCTTTACCAAACACTAATTCAAACTATAATAACCATTTGAATTGAGTAGAATTCAACTGAAAGAGTTAAATAAACACAGCATGCATTATCCTCAAACTGTATAATTTTTTATACTATATATTTTTCATATTTTTGTATAGTATTTTTTCATATTTTTGTACATATTTTTCCTTACATGGTATAATCTCGTACAACATTATTTTTATACCATTCCTCATAATCCATTATTCTCTTAAAACTATTGCATGATATTTAATCTTATAAATTCCATGTTTACTTTTCTTAATTGTGTCATAAAATTAGATTTAAACAATAATTCTTGTGACACTAAAATGCTTTTAAAATACTTAATAAATTTTTGAGCATAAACTTTAACTCACAAAATTTGTACTTAATTCACTCATAATAATCCTTAATTATTACACATATAATATGCTAGAAATTTCTCTAGTTCTACAGTTCTAACTACATAGTTTGTAACTGCTACTATGTAAAACTTTTACATACTATAGTATAAAGTAAAAATAGGCTACAGTGTAAAGCTTTCACATGTTGTAATAAAATCGTTCTAACTTTTAGTTCTAACTCCAAACACACTCTTACTACATAAATCTATGTCTTATCTCAGTCAATAATTGATTTTAATGTTTAAAATGATAAAATCATCCTTAAGAAAAGAGAAAAAAGACTAAAACTTTGAAAAATTAGAAGAAAAAAATAAAAACATACAAGAATAACCATTTGAGGTCAAAATCGTAGGTTTAAAAGATTGTTTTTAAATTTCTTCAATTTTTTTAATGCACAAATTTGAAACATCGCATTCATAATGTTCACAACAAAAGTTTTTATGACGTTTTCTCATGTATTTATTTCAAGAACTCCAAAATCAAGCATCAAGGTATAACAAATATAATGCAGTTCACTGCATGCTTACCCTGACGGATTCTGTATCTGAGGAGAGAAAAACTGTGTTGCAATGTGCAAAGAAGCTGAGAGATTCCCTCAAATTTTTGTGAAATCCTTTAGCCTCTCATTGGCCAAGTGCCCCAATTGAAGGCAGATCGGAGCAGATGAGTTCTATTGCAGGTGAGGACTTCAATATCCCATTGTATTGCAAATTGATCAGCAACTTACAGCCGTTGATGCTCATCTTACAATGAGGTTGATAATGAGTCAATCTCCTCTCATATATTTGAAAAGATTCAAGGCCTGACGCTTCAACATCAACATTCTCTAGCGCACTGCAATCCTTCAACTTCAAACGCTTTAGCTTCTCGTTGAATAAACACACGTTTTTCAATTCATGGCATTCATGCAATATCAGAGTCTCGAGCAATTCGACTTCAAAAACATTGCCTTGCAACCATTCATCAATAATCTCCATTCCATCTAGTTTCAAGTATTTCAAAGACTTGCAAAAATCAAGATTGATATTGGTAATCTGATCCGTATCTTTTCTAATATGCGGAGAGATTTCAAGACCCGACACGATAACATCAATAGGCTTTAGCATAGCACACTGCTCCAATGCCAAACTTGAGATTGTGGTTGTAAAGATGCGAATATTTCTTATTTTTTCCCTTTCAAACAATATCAGAGTCTTGAGCAATTCGAATTCATAAACGTTGTTTCGAAAACCAGTCATTAGTTATCTTCCATTTTGAGGAGGCAGATCTTCCTATGATGACGCATGGCTGACGACGACGTGCGGAGGGGTATAAGGTCCAGGTGCTACTCGCACAGTCGTCGAGGTTGGAGAAGAAGGCTGCCATCGTAGAAGTCTGGGTGCTGCTCACAGAGATCGTCGAGGTCCAAGCAGGAATGGTTGACGCCGTCGCCGGGGGAAGATTTTAGGTTCTGGAGGATATGCTTTTTTCATTTTTCAGATCTAGTTTTTTTTGTTCTTTGTTTCATTTTTTGAATATATGTTGTAATTGAATATTAGATCACCTGCGATAGGTCTTATTTTAACTTAGCGCTCTCTTTTTTTAACCATTGAATCGAATCTAAAAGTTATACATCATCGTTGAATAATTATCGATCGGAGGAGAATTTATTTGCACTTAACGATAGACCTCAAAAAAACAATTTTCTTTTTTCTTTTTATTTTTTAATTAAAATACCATTAGTAGCTATTATTTGTTTGTTATTGACATGCTATCAAAGATATTAATTAGATTTTACTTCATCGGTAGGGAGAATAATTATGCACTTTTTTAGATCTGTGGGCCTGGCCTGTGTGTCAGGTGGCTGGGGTATTGTTACTAGACTAAAGAATTTTTTTTTAAAAATTATACAATCTGTCTATTTTTTAAGAAGTAAATATATATCTATTTTTGTTATGTAAATATCATTTATATGTATAGTTTTTAAAATTTCATACATTTAGAACTTTGAAATACCCTATAACTAAATATTATTATGTATTTAAATTTTCATAACAAATTTATTTATTTTTTTAATAGTTTTCTTTATTTTTTTAATAGTTAAATTAGGGAAAAAAATATACACATATATTTCTTATTTTGACATATTACATAGATGTATTATTATTACCACTTCAAGTCTTAAAAAAAATGAAATGAATGTCATTGAGTATCATTATCATTACGTATCATTAACTTAATGATATAACAATTATATAACCTATAAGAAACACAAAAAGATTTAACAAATACTATATCATTAATTTAATTACATATCACAAAAAACAGAAAATATCATTCACTTGAAGTTTTAAGAAATGAATATCATTGCATATCTTTATCATTATGTATCATTAACTTAATGATATATTAATTATATAACTAGTAAGAAACATAAAAAGACTTAATAATACTGAGTCATTAATTTAATTACAACATCCTAATTTCAATTTGTCAGTAAAACTATATTATTAATTTAATTACGTATATTATAGTTATTCTAAAAAAAATAAATTAAAACTAACAATATCATTATTATGGTCATTAATGTCTTCATACATGTGCATTAAGACATATATTCATGAACTGTAGACATATTTAATTCTATAAATAAAAAAAAGTTACATGTCTAATTAACCCCTTTTGTTTAAAGAATAAAGGAAACAATAAAATTTTGAAAATTTTGAAATAAATAATAGGTTTGAAAATAGTAGATTTACGATATAAATAACTTATTTAGTATGTAAATAAAAATTACTTACATTGTAAACAAGGGTAAATAAATAATTACACCTTGAATTTGCTATTTACTACAAATATTCTCAAAACCTACTATTTATTATAGTTTGTTTTTTGAAAAAGATATTTACTACAATATATGTTATTGAAAACGTTGATAATTCCGCCTTGTTGGTGTAGTATTTTGTTGTTTTTTTGTGACTTTAGTTCTATAATAATGGAGGTTGTCTCTTGTTGATTTTATTTTCCCTTCATGAGAGCTTTTTTTTTGTGGTATTGGTGGTGAACTTTTTGATCTAGTTCTATTAGTCTTGATCGATTGGAGCTTTCCAACGATTGTAAACAAATTGTTGAAAGAGCCTTGTGTGTGCCTAATTGTTGTTGTGTCTTGTTGGTTTTCTATTGTTGGATTCCATTTCAGTCTAATTCTTTATGTGCATTTTATTAGAATTTATTGGTGAAACTAGTTTATGATTGGGATTATTTATGATCAGGATTATGTTTCCTTGTCCTACAAGGTCATTGCCATTATTAGTTTTTTTTACCTTTGACAAAAAAAATTCTGAATTTCATGCCTAGATCGAAAACTGCCAAGAGAACTAAAAGAACTAAAAATTTACAAATGATACATAAAGTAAATTCCTACAAACTAATTAGAGTGATCAATTGATGATAATTTTTTTTGACAGAAAAAAGAAAAACTTTTTGACTTTTGATAGTTGCTAAAAAGCTATCAAACTAAAAACTAAACTTATCGATAGAAATCTGTTTTTTGATCATTAGATCAGCCCGAAAGAAGTGATTATGATCAAATCCAACGATTTAAAAACATGATAAGTGTAACAAAACAAACAAGCATATGTGAATAGTGGCCTGCTCAAAACAAGATTAAGATGTTACTGGCCGTTTCATCACTGTCGTCTTGGACTTGGCATTTTTCATAAAATAAGGCTGCAGTCTCCTCCTAACACAATCTACAAAGTTCTGATCTATTGCAACTTTAGTCAAGTCATGTCGTCAACATGTCACCGGAGACGATGAGCAGCAAGAAATTATATTATCATCTTCCTCTTCTTCGACTTCAGAATTAGCAGGGGCGCCATAATAAAAACTGCAAAATTTAATTTAAAGTCACTGAATCGTAATAAAGG
The DNA here is from genome assembly GCA_946598075.1 of Artocarpus hirsutus. Classification (NCBI taxonomy): domain Eukaryota; kingdom Viridiplantae; phylum Streptophyta; class Magnoliopsida; order Rosales; family Moraceae; genus Artocarpus; species Artocarpus hirsutus. The sequence continues at coordinate 54,867 of CAMOHE010052745.1, read as the reverse complement.
CACAGCATGAAGAGTGAGGAGTGCTATGAGTATGTAAAAATTGTTTACGATTTACTCAAGTTAATATGGACAAATGCATTTTCAAAGGGGAAAAAAAAGGTGCTTGATGAAATTAACAATGGGAAGTTAGAGAGAGACAAAACTTTATTATGAACTTTGTTTTTGGGGTATCACAACAACTACCATTGAGGATGAATGATATGGTCAGGGGATGAGGACAGAGCCAAAGCAAGCTATCAACCAATTCCACAATTATCTTAGATTCGAGTGCCAATGCTGGTATCTTAAGATGCTTGACATCATAAATTTGGAGGGATTAAGGTCTTTCTCACTTGTTTAGGACAGATGAGGTATTCCTTTACAAGGAGGCCTGAAAAGTAAATGATAAGGGTAGAATCGTAAGCTAGCTTTATTTAATCTTAATGCTTTAATGTATACATCCAAAAGGGAGAAGATTTTAGAGAATATACATAAATTTTAACATACATCATTAAAAAAATGGTATTACCACACATTATGAAACCAGAAAAAAACTGTGGGGAGTAAAACATGCATCATGAATATGACACATGCATTTATAGTGTCAATAGTAGAAACTTTCATGATGTTCACGATTCCTCATGGAAGTATTCCAGGAACTCAGAAATGAAGCAACAACATATATCAAACTTAATGCAGTACACATGGTTACCCAATTAGATGCAAAGTTTGAGGAGAGAAAAATCCCTCAAGCCTTTGTGTCTAGCTTCAGTGCCCAAGTATCCCAATTGAGGAAGATTTCTACGTCTACATTGAAGGAGATGAGTTTTGCCGGAGGTGAGGGCTTCAATTGTACACTGTATCGCAAATTGAGCAACTTACAACTATTGATGTTGATCTTACGGTGCGACAGATCATGTGTCCATATCCAACCAAATATTTGAAAGGATTCAAGGCCTGACACCATAACATCAACATTCTCTAGCGCAGTGCAATATGTCAGCTCCCAACACTTGAGATTCTCGTTGTGTATAAACATATTCTTCAAATTGCGGCATCCTGAAAATATCAAGGTCTCGAGTGATTTGAATTTAGAAATGTTGTTTCGAAGCCACTCATCAGTACCTCTTTACAAGATCTAGAGGAGGACATAAAAAGTATGCAAGGATGAGCGTCCACACTGCAAGGAAGATTAACCATTTGCACCCTTCTGTCCTTGGTAGCCTTTATTTGCTATCAGGTTAGCGTCACCTGTTTATGGGTACCATATATCATCTTTTTTGTTTTCAGCCTCAGCATCATGGAATTCTTTTTCTTTTGTTGGTTTGGCAGCAGCTACTGTGACTGCTATATTGAGCTGAGGAAGAAACAAGATGAGCACGAAAGACGCTGGCTAAGGGATGCGGAAGAGGAGGAGGCACAGGAAGATTGTATAAGGATACGAGGATTGCAGAATTTTACCTTTCATTATTTTATTTTGGAGTGTATGTTCTAGCTGTTGACATTGGTTTCGTTATGCTTCTTTTCGGGGAGAAGCAAGGTTGCATATGATAGTAGATTGAAAGCTTTACACTAACTTTTTGTTTTTTAATTGTAGTTGTTAAGAGTTTTATGTTATTCACACTTAAAACTAATGAGATAAAACTAAAGTGTCAAACAGATACTTAGATTTTAGCAATTCGATCTTTAAATTTTCTAAATCTTAGCAAATAAGCCTTTTTAGTCTCTTTTCAAATTTTTTTTAACATAATACATCTCGTGCAAGTCATATATGCTCTAATATATGAGTGTAGTAATAAAATAATAATAACAATAATAATGATAATAACCTCAAAATTGAAAGGTCGTGAAAAAAAAACCAAACAAAGAGCTGCAGAAGAAAAGGCCGTTTCTTTCTCGTTTATGCTTCATCTTTAGCTTCCGTGCATAAAATAAAACAAAAAAAATGATAAATCATACGAAAATATCCTATTTTAATAATTGTCATACTAATTAAAAATATACATCTAATTTTCAAAGTTTTATTATTCTGATAATAAATAAAAATAATGCTAGTGATTTATATTGGGATTAAAAAATAGGACAATTCTTAAATCTGGCACAGGATATGATCCAACATGAAGTGTGTCATCAGTTGGCACATTTTTGACACACGTGAGGATATTATCGGTTAAGGCATTGTTGATTGATGATTAGTGAAGTTAGAGAGCTAAAGTAGTGGGTAATTTTAAATTATAGATCGGGGATAAAAGTGTAACCTTACTTGAATAAAGAAATAAGAAAGTGAATAAAATATGTTTTTAACGACAAGATACATAAAGCAGAAAAATCAATGAATGAAAGCAAAATAATATCTAATTTTATTTGATTAAATTGGTACCCGTTCTATATTTGTTTGAGAAATAATCACAAAAAATGTAATCAAGAAATACCAAAATATAAACATTCATTTATTTTTTAAAAATATAGCAAACTAACAATTATCACAGAAATCTATTTCAGCAACTCCTTCCCATTTGGTTTGTTAGAACGTTTGGTTTATTAGAACGTATTAGGAATGTTTTTAATGAATTGTCCAAATGAAAGCATATATTGGTCATTTCCTATTATAAACTTTTTTGCCCCCGTTGAAGTTTCAAACCATGCCAATTTTACCTAGAGATAGGAGAAGAAAAAACAAACGTAAGATAAGAAAAGAAATTCCCGTCATTATTACCATATTAAATTAGAATCCGAAAATCAAGTTGAACAAAAAAAAAAAAAATACATAAAACCAAATTGATTAAAATGATGCGAAAAAATGTCATTAATATTGGAAACTTTAAAACTAAACAACTTCAAACCTAAACAAACTACGATATAGAGTTATTAAAGTGGAACATATTTGTTGATCATGATATTAAGCACTTGTGATTGGAAAGTTTGGTAGGACTCATAATTTTTGGTGACAAATTAAAAGTGTGCTTTGTTTTAAGCCAACTGGTTCTCCCTTCAATGAAGCATCGGAGCTTATGAGGTGGCAATATACCAATTGGTTTGAAGAAAATATCGGTTACAATAATGACTAATGAGCACATTATTAGTGAAAAAGGACCTTAAAAAAAGCATTGACAATTGAGAAGTAAATGACAGATCCAAAAAACTGCTTTAGTTTCACAAGAATGGATGAGAGTCAATAACATGTATTTTCAAATGAGGATAAGAAAAAAATGAATCAAATGGCCTCCTCCAATAAAGCCTGTGTTAAACAGCAGCCTGATCTGTTTTGCCTTTAAAAAAAATTTAGCCCACAAAATCCTCATCTTCATCCTCCAAAGCTGGTGAATTCTTTTCGCCTTTGCAGGAGTTCATTTTGGTGTTGAAGTCATTGAGCCTTTTTGAAAAGGAAAGATGCATGGATTAACAAATTATCTTAATTTCAAGATCTGTGCAAGGATAGATAGGTCAAAGAGGGAAGGCAGAAAGAGCTTGAAAGATGGATTTTGGGCCTCTCCATTTCCTGCTAGCTGGAACAGAACCACTCTTACTTGTAGTTAGTAGCCTTTGCGTCCTATCCTCTTGCCTTCCCTAATAAGGAAAAAAAAAAAGAAATTCCAACTTACAAATGTAATTATTTATTGATTCATAAATATATATTTGTTATTACCTCTGTAGCATCCCCCAGAGGACCCCAACATTTCATCCTGTTGTACTTTTGCAAGCTAGAATGGAAGTAGACCCTAACCATAGAATCAAGTAGCTCAGGGTTCTCTGGGAAAAGTGGTGAATCTCCATGAAGTACAGCTTTGAGAACCTGTTTAAATCATGTCGGAAATGAAATATTGGGACAAAGAAAGAACCTGAATCTCCCTATACCCTTCAACGAGGGACACATCACCCAAGCCCCACCAAATATGCTAATAAGTGAGAGTGTGGCTTCAAGCATTTTGAATCAAGTACTAAAAAAGTAGGCACCAACCATCATATTTAAGATTTTTTCACTACAAACCCACCACGATGGTCCATTACTATTAGGCCACCCTAGTCGGTGGTATTCCTCACTTAACTTGTACATCTTTCTTTTCCTCCAATCAAACATTGCCTTAAATTAGATGTTCACCGGAGATCAAACAATCCTGTTCTCTTGAACTTGGGGCATGCACACTCGAATGTAAAATTACCTCTAGATTAAGCATGTAACAATAACACAAAAGACGCACTTACCAAAGGCCATTCTTTGCAGAATATTTGGTATCTGAGCTCAGCCTAGCAATAGATTGGGACCGCTCACAAGGCGATGGACATAAAGACACATTTCACCATTCACATTTTTCCACTCAGCAACCGCATCATCCTTGCTGCACCATCCCCTTAACTATCGGGGCAAATCATCCAATATACCAAAAATTTAAGGTCAAATGGTGGTTTCTTAAAATTGAACAAACAAATTATTTTAGCAACTAAAATTAAATCTCTCTGCCCAAAGTAGTACACTAGCAAACTATAACATATATATATATATATGTATATGTATATGTATATGTATATACCTGTTCAAGGTTGATGAGATGGGAGATAGTTAAGGTTAAGTTAGCAGTGAAGTCACAATGGGACAAGATATAAGTTCTTGGAATGACTCCAGCATACTTGTTATTCACATCCTCTCTTGTCAAAACGACTTTTAGCTTTGAAGGTTCAAACCTCGCTGGAGTCTAACAGCCTAGAAAAATGTAGAAAAGGAGAATAATATTATGTTACTATGCTGTATATCCGGTTGTAATTGGATCAATAATCAGTTGCATTTATTATTGAAATAAAAAAAAAATGTAGTAAATTGAGTGGCTTCAAAAACAATTAAAAAAAAGCATCAATTCTGTGGTTGTAGAATAGTACATGCCCATTTTTTAGTGGTTTTTTTATCCTTTTTTTTATAATTTTGTTTTTTTTTTTTTAATAATAGCCAAAGTTTGTGAGGCAAATATAAGGGGAAAAGAGAAAAAAGAATATAGTAAATTGAAAAATTGACAATTACCCATGTCTTAACAACCTGTCAATTTGTAGCTTGTCAACTCACAAGGCCTTGAAAATAGCACAAATGTAAATCAAAATAATAATAATAATAATAATAATAGCAACAGCAACGCAAGTGTAGTTACCATATTAATTTTGCGTCTAAACAGGCGTTGCATAGAACAATTATGACAGAGGAGAGAGAAGAATGGTGGTACCTCATAAACAACAGTTGTATAAGAATCTCTATTGACATTGATGGAACAAAGCAGAACAAAGTTGGGTCTTTTTCAAGACATGACCAAGTTGTTACTTTTCATGTTCATGTCGTTCCTTATCTGCAGCAATGAAGATAGAAAGGCACAAGAAGAAGCACAATGAGTACAGGCCATGGGAGATGCATAACCCACTTCTACACTTTCTCTTCCTCCTCCTCTTCATTATCTTTCCAATCTCACCATTGTTGTCTGCTGAGGCTGTCTTAGATAGAGAAAGTAAGAAAAGGGAGAGAGAGGGAGAGTCTCAATGTGTAGAGAATTGTCTGAGGTGTTCGAAGTTTTGGTTCTGTGGACTGTGATGTCACTGACCCCACCCGCTTTCAAAGTCTCAAAAGCCATGTCAAATATCTTCCACCGCACAATTATTTTATTTTTATTTTGTTTTTCAATTTTTTTCTTTTCATTTCCATGACTTTGGGGAAAAAATATTGAAAAAAAGAGATGAAATAGTGCTTGGTGATTGGCCAGAGATTTCAACATTGTGACACGTCATAAGGCGCTTTATAAGTTGTTTGATATGACGGTTAGAACTATTAGTTAGAACTGTTTTTATTATAACATGTAAGAGCTTTACACTATAACAATTTTTTTTATATTATGACATATGAGAGCTTTATACTGTTTATAACTGAGATAATGGTTAGGACAATTTTTTGCAAAAGAGACTGTTAGCTTTTGATAACTTATGGATAATGTGATGATGTGGTCTTTCCTATACATGCCACATCCACATGGCTTTTCAGAACTCAAAATTGCCTTCCTTTTTATTTTTTTATTTTTTTGTTTGTTTGATTTTAATTTCATTGCTGAGTTTTCTTTTTAATAGGAAAGAAAAGTATAAAAAATTTTCCTTGCCGAATTCTTTATCTTTGGTATCGCGGGAAAAAAATTCTGTAATTTAATCTTATTTACGAGTATGAAATGTTCATTATGAATATTAAAGCTTTGATATAATTTACTTCTCTAAAAGAAAATTAAGGTAAGTAAAAGAAAAAGAAAAACTACCTTAAATTACATGTTGCTAATAAGATAAGTAGTTTAAAATTTTTTCTTGTACTCTTTCCCGCAATTTTCTATTAGATCTTATACGTATTTTGATTTTATATGAACCAAATATGTTGTAGTGGAGAAACAAACAATTTTTGAAATTTGATGACTCTTTTCATTTAAAATCGAGACTAATTCCCTCAAAAAAAGAAAGATCGACACCTAATCATCAATGCGTCATGTGGATTTAAAAAACGATTGACAAAAAAAGAGTGATCTAATTCACATGGACCGTTGACAACAACTAAAAAGTATATTATTACCAAGAAAAAAACCTACTAAAAGGTTTGCATCCTCTCTTCTTTATTGATGCTGAAATTTCATTTATTGCGAAGAGTGCATGGATTACGACAGAGCAACTACCATGCACGTTTTTATGAACTTCGATTTTATGGGAACCAAATAGTAGTTGCAAGAAACTTTGTTTATTATGCTTTTTTCTTTTTTCTCTTTTTTCTTTTTGAATAGAAACTTTGTTAATTATACTTGTTTATGTAAATAAGCAACATTATGAATCAACAATTACGATTCTGTTTTCGTCAATGAAATTGATAGCTTACTTTGCATATTGTTTTATCATCTTATTATATTGAACCTCAGGAGCCGAAATTTCTTATCCCATAATTGATGTCTTCATTCCTAGTAAATACTAATATATACTATTGGCTTCAAATGTTTTAGAACATACAATTTGCTTTTTTAATCAAAAGTTTATTTAAATTATTGGTTATAAATAATAGGAAATTTCAAATTGGTAGCTAATTTCATTTTATCTGTGTTAAATTGATTTTATTTGTGACTATCTAATCAATTATGTACATAATTAATTAATTTAAACAATTACACCGGTAATCATTTCAACCTGTGTTTTTATGATTAAAAAAAGATTCTTTTTTGACGGATATTCTTATCGATAATTTATGTTCTTATAAACCATTAGATTTGTCAAAATCACTTCTCTTTTTTTCGCATAATTGATGGATAGAAAACAGATACCTACTGATAGTTTACTTTTTCGGTACGTATTAGATAAATCTCATTAAAGAAATCATTTTAACCTATGCCATAACACAACTAAGAAATGGGTTTACATAACACAATCACAATCTGTAAACATTAGTAACACCCTAACAAGTGTGTTTATAGGATCTAACATCGACAATGAGAACTCATGTTGCTGGCATGGGGCCAATCTCGTGGCATCATTGATTGAGGTCCTTGACCCTTAAGGCCTAAAGGGGGACAACCACATGGGCCTTTGCGAAAGAAGATATATCCTACTCCCAGGGTGTCGGTGCTTTGTTCATGAGTTACTTTTTTTGGGTGAAAATGCTTCTTCATCATTCAATTACTCCGATTCATGGACTTATTTGATATCTCATTATGATGGTTTGGAAAACCACGGGATTTCCCCAACTAATATCCTTAATGTTCTTTTTATCTTGGAAGAGGGGTCTAATTTTACACCCGCTTTTGGTAATAAAGAAAGGAATATAAAATATAAACAAGAGAAAAACAAACAGTTATTAAAATTTTCTTTGGCGTTATGAGAAGGAAAATATATATAAAATAAGTAATTTTCTCATTAATTGAATAACATTATTTTAGCTTAAAATAAAGACAAATAAGTTATTGTCCTATTCAATTATGTACCAAAAGGTCCCACATGAAAGATGGAATTGGCTGCCAAACATAGTTTAATAATTATCTCACACCTGAGTCTGTAGAGTTAACTCTCAAATTCGAAATAAATAATTACAACGTAATTAAAGGATAAAACTCGCAGGTCCTTCCCTTTAGAAGTCGGTCTTCAAGAGCAACATCAATCTACTATGTCATTTGGATCCAAGCTTAATAACGTTTCCCAAGACTAGTGTACTAA
>CAMOHE010052745.1:32883-45902 GCA_946598075.1 Artocarpus hirsutus | reverse complement strand
AAGAGAAAAACAAACAGTTATTAAAATTTTCTTTGGCGTTATGAGAAGAAAAATATATATAAAATAAGTAATTTTCTCATTAATTGATTAACATTATTTTAGCTTAAAATAAAGACAAATAAGTTATTGTCCTATTCAATTATGTACCAAAAAGTCCCACATGAAAGATGGAATTGGCTGCCAAACATAGTTTAATAATTATCTCACACCTGAGTCTGTAGAGTTAACTCTCAAATTCGAAATAAATAATTACAACGTAATTAAAGGATAAAACTCGCAGGTCCTTCCCTTTAGAAGTCGGTCTTCAAGAGCAACATCAATCTACTATGTCATTTGGATCCAAGCTTAATAACGTTTCCCAAGACTAGTGTACTAAAAATTTTTACAAACTATCACCCTTAGATCCTTTTTTCTCCTATCAAACGGCTCAATTCTATTTTAGAGGCTTTACGTTCAAAAGTACAAAATAAACACCCCATTAGCTAAAGTATGAGATCATATTACAATTTAGTCTAAAATGCAAGATGAGAATTTTACTTTAGGACTTTTAGTACACTAGTCTTGGGAAACGCTCCATAAACATCAACTATAGAGCAAAGATTCCAGTTAGGCAACGGGCGCAAAAAAGAAAACACGCGCATTCTGTCTCCCTCACTCTGCCTCCCCTTTTCTTACTGTTTTCAGGCCTCTACCGTATAAGAAGTAGAAGATTCAACAAAACCATGTCAACAAAGACCCAATTAAGAGAAGGATACAAACAGAAGCTGTAAATCCCAGTTGAGTCCTATGCTTGTTGGGAAGCAAAAGACGTGGGATAACCTCATCAAAACCCCTTGCATTGTCTCAACCAAGTAAGATGACAAATCTTAGCCACAATATATGTGTGTGTGTGTGTGTGTTTTTTTTTTTTTTTTTTTTTCTCTTGAGCATGCTAAACCCACGAAACAATATTCTAGTTTCTTTCAATTTTTTCTTTTATTTGTCATTGCCTTATTACCCACCGTGTTTGTTTTCTACTTTTAGAGCTCTGTAGTAGTAGCACTTCTCTTGAACTTACAGCAGTTTATACTTTAAAAACTTTTCTGGTTCTTCCTTTAAACCATGGATCTGGTTTACCTCTTTCTTCAGAGTAAAGCTAAGCTTTTTAACCTCCATTTTTTTTCTGAAGAGGAAACATCAGATAAGAAGTAAGAAAAAACCCTCTTTTTTTAGGCAAAAATTGAAAAAATAAAAGCCCACTTTTTACGTAGTCTTTCGTAGTGAAGTTCTCACAAGTTAAGTTTGTTGTGACCAAATTGCTCCCACTTTTTGTGGATGGTATATTTAAGGTTTTTCTTTACTGACCCTTTTCAGGTGTGTGCATAGTTAGCTTAAAGATCATGGCTTTAGGGAAATACTCCCGGGTTGAAGGGAGGAAATCATCATCCAATTGTTGTTCAACAATTAGTGTAGTTGTGTTTGTTGCATTTTGTTTAGTTGGAATTTGGGTGGTCATGTCATCCACAGTCCCAGTTGAGGATCAACAAGAATTGCCATCCAATGACAACACCATAAATGATGTGATCAAACGACAATTCGTAGTCGATAACAATCCCAAGCTGTTTGAAGACACTTCTGGTGGCGAGTCTCAAACATCAGAGGAAACTCAGGAAGAAACGCCAGTATCAGTGGAAGTAGAATCTTCAAGTGATTCTGATGAGAAAAGAGAAGAAAGTGAGAGGTCAGATCCTGAAGGGATTAACCCGACTCTGGCTGAACAGGAGAATGTTAAGCAGCAAACTCATGAGGAGGGAAGTGATTCCCACGACAGTGTGGAAGAAACCGAGGCAAAAGGAGACGATGGCGAGGCTTCAGAACTTCTGAAGGAAACCAAAGTTGAGAATAATGGGGGATGGTCAACTCAAGCTGTGGAGTCGCAGAATGAGAAGAGATCACAACATAAAACAATTTCCAATGATAACCAAAATGGCATTTCTTGGAAGCTATGTAACGTCACAGCGGGACCGGACTACATTCCTTGTTTGGACAACTGGGAAGCCATAAGAAATCTTCCAAGTACAAAGCACTATGAACATAGAGAGAGGCACTGCCCTGATGAGCCTCCCACATGTCTTGTTCCGCTGCCTAAAGGGCATAAACGACCGGTCAAGTGGCCTACAAGCAGGGACAAGGTAGGTTAATTTGTGTACTAAATGAAGGAAAAGTCACACCTGTGATTTTGCATGAGATTGTAATTTTCTGTTTGTTTTCTGTGGTGGATGTGGCGATGCAGATATGGTACAATAATGTTCCTCACATCAAGCTTGCAGAGGTTAAGGGCCACCAGAATTGGGTCAAAGCAAGCGGTGAATTCCTTACTTTTCCTGGAGGTGGAACCCAGTTTAAGAATGGAGCTCTTCACTACATTGATTTCATTCAAAAAGTGAGCCCTTGTTTTTTTCTTCTTCTTTTTGTGTTACTACTTTTTAAGAGATTTTTTTTTTTGGTTACTGATGAAAAATGACTCTGTGTCTGTGTATGTTTGTTTATTTATTTATTTATTTATTGGGTGTCTGTGAGCGTGTGCACAAGTGTTAGGAAGGCAACACAACTACACTCGCATATATTTGAAAATAAAAAGAAAAGGAGCCTAAAACAATAGCATTCAACAAAGCCTGCTACGTTAGAAAGAAGATAAAAGAACCTAAAAACTTGGTAACAAAAGTCTGTTAATTTGCTTCCCATTTGAATCCCTTCCCGCGATAAGTCCAAGTTAGTTACACAGTTCTTGGTATTGCCTCATGGTTTAGACTGCTTTATTTTTCGCACTTGGTTTAGCCATCTCTGCCAACTCATTCCTAAATCCCAAAACTACCACCTCTCTCTTTCTCTGTAGCTGTTTACAAAAGTTTTTGAAAGTTCGTTGTTCTAATATTTTATAGAACAAATTGTGAAGCTTAGCTCTGCAGTAACATAACACATTGTTCTGTTTCTTGTTTGTTGGTCAAATTTTTAGTAGACATTAAAAGGATATTTGTGTTGGTTATGATGCAGTCTGTTCCTAATATTGCATGGGGAAAAAGAAGCCCTGTGATTTTGGATGTGGGGTGTGGGGTGGCCAGCTTTGGAGGTTATCTATTTGAAAGAGATGTTCTTGCAATGTCGTTGGCTCCCAAGGACGAGCATGAGGCGCAAACACAATTTGCACTTGAACGAGGAATCCCTGCTATATCAGCTGTTATGGGCACCAAGAGACTACCCTTCCCTGGTGCCGTCTTTGACATTGTTCATTGTGCTCGTTGTAGGGTTCCTTGGCACATTGAAGGTGATTTCTACATCTTAAAAGAACTCCTATTGTCCTTTTGTTTCAAGACTCTTTTCAAGCTAGCTTAACAGATGCAATGCAGGTGGTAAGCTTCTACTAGAATTGGATCGCGTCCTGAGACCAGGTGGTCATTTTGTTTGGTCTGCTACTCCGGTTTATCAATCACTTCCCGAGGATGTTGACATTTGGAAAGGTGGAACACCTGTGATTTATAACATATGAATATTCATCTAAATGGAGAGAATATATTTTTCTGACTTATTTATTTATTGGTTTGTGTAACATACTCTCTTTCTATCCATGCTGTGGTGATTGATAACAGCGATGACTAAACTAACGAAATCAATGTGCTGGGATCTGTTGGATAGAAATAAGGACAAACTCAATGGAGTGGCTGCAGCAATATATAGAAAACCGACCACCAACGAGTGCTATTTAAATAGACCAGAAAACGAACCCCCGCTCTGCAGTGACTCTGATGACCAAAATGCAGCCTGGTACTTGCTCTCACTCATGTTTTTCTAGTCATTCTCTGTCATGGGGTGGACGTCTCCAACTCTGTTCTATTTGCTACAGAATGCAATTACTATGTTTGTATCATCAGGAACGTACCGCTAGAGGCATGCCTGCACAAAGTGCCGGAGGACGCATCAAAACGAGGGTCTCGTTGGCCAGCAGAATGGCCTTCGAGGTTGGAGAAACCTCCTTACTGGTTAGAGTCTCAGGTTGGAGTCTATGGAAAAGCTGCCCCAGAAGATTTTGCTGCAGACTACAAACGCTGGAAAAACATAGTCTCCGCGTCGTATTTGGAAGGGATGGGAATTAGCTGGTCTTCTGTGAGGAATGTCATGGATATGAGAGCTGTATACGGAGGGTAAGCTATTTTGCTTTAGACGATCACTCAATTTTCTTCCAAAGATTGGACTCCTTGTTGCCATCTAATGCTAGTTTTCATTTTGATATCTTTTTGGTTTGCATTAAAATCCTCAAGTCCTTATTTTTTTTCTTTTTCTTTTGGCAACAACATTTTTTCACCCTCACTACCTTATTTTCTCCTCTTCTTTTTTTAATTTCTTTATTTCAATTTCTGGTATGCTTTTAGGTTTGCCGCTGCACTAAAAGACTTGAAAGTTTGGGTTATGAATGTAGTCCCTATTGATTCTCCAGACACACTTCCAATAATATATGAGCGTGGTTTATTTGGAATATACCATGATTGGTGTGAATCCTTCAGTACGTACCCCAGATCTTATGATCTCCTCCATGCAGATCATCTCTTCTCTCTTCTTAAAAAAAGGTACGAAAAAAATACTCTTCCGGTGCTTCACGGTTCTAGACTGTCAAATCACATAAAAATCATATCAGAGCCAAAAATATATATATTTGAATTTAGATCTACAGTCCAAAACTGCAAAATTCTAGTAGGGTGTATGCCTTGTACCCCGCAAAAGAATTCTCCTACTTTGCAGTACTCGTAGTATGTTATGCAGTTTTTGATGAAATAACAAAATTATCCTGAGTGAATTTTGTGATTGTGTTTGGTTACGGTACTAAATCAAATTAGGTGCGAGTTAAAGGGAGTGATAGCAGAAGTCGATCGGATTCTGAGGCCAGAAGGAAAGTTGATCGTGCGAGATGACGCCGAAACCATAAACGAGGTCGAAAACATGGCCAAGTCTCTCAAGTGGAATATCAGATTGGTTTTTTCAAATGACGAGGAAAGTTTGCTTTGTGTTCAGAAGACACTTTGGCGTCCCAAACAGACAGAAACCATTTTTTCAGCCATCGCTTAAGCATGGCTTCTTCATTTATCTCTGTCCTTAAAAGGCTTCCATAGGGCTCTTTTAATATTCTCTAATATTTGAACCGTAAGGATGCAATATTTTATACTCTTGGCTGGCTTATGAGATCAGAGAAATTACATATAGTTGGTTTTTTGTGACGATGGTGCAATGCATTTATACATGCTTCTTAGAATAAATTTCCCTCTTCAATTAGTGAAATTTGGCCACTAAATTTTCTTGTATTTTTATATATTTATTAGTGCACACGAACAATCAGCTGGGCTATGGGATATTGTATCAATTTTTTTTTTATTTTTATAAATTTTAATTTGTCTCTGAAAGTCAGACCATCTGCTTTCCATTTTGTAATTTTGGTTCAGTTTTTAATTGCTGAAATATTGGAAGAAAGTTAGTTATCCTAGTGTTATTCTTAGGTTCTTTAACTATAGCTATCATTGTTTATAGAGTTAACCCCGTCACTTGAAAAACGACATGAAACCAAAAGAGTAAATATACCCGTTATACAAATTGCTTAGACAAGCAAACGACGACGTTAAATTCATAAAATGACATCGTTAAACTTGGTGAATTTAACTGAATTTTGCTTTTATATGACATCGTTAAGCGTCATCTTCTTTTCCGGTCGGGTTCGTATGAAACAACAACGCGTAATAAACATGCCGTTTATACTCAATCTAGACATCGATATGTTGTTGAACGACATGAAAAATAAACCGTGCTAAAAGCACATGTACGTCATTCAAATTGAACGGCCCTTAAATATAAATGTCCCGGTTTGTCACTTGTCATTTCCTTCAAGAGAAAAAGGACATCATATTTTAGAAACCGATTTTCTAAACTAAAACGGCATGTCGTTTCATCTTAACTGTAATTTAGGCAAAAAAGGGCAATTTTAGTATGTTTGTACAATCCACAAGGGTTGATGACAATCCGCTAGGGTTGTACAAGAAAACCGCCTTAATGAAACGAAAATTATTCAATAATTTTTATTTTTTATTATATTTTTATCCAATCTTTTACTTTTAAATCTAAAGTCAAAATTGTCCCCCAAATTGAAAAAAAAAAAAACGGAAAAACATTAATTTTACATTGCATTAGGAACGATAGTTTTATAGGCATGAGTTTTATGAATGTTTGACACGCGGTAAATTTAGAGGCCAAGCCAAGTTACCTTAAATCTCTAAGGAAAAAAGTTTAAAGTTCAATTTTAAATTTTTAAGGAGTTGGTATTCGAACCCGTCACTCATATGTAGCAATATTTAAGCTTAATTTACACATAAAGCAAGTAAATAGCTAGACTTCATCACATTCATAGAAGAATTTTTTAACAGTGTAAAACAAATGCCCAACCCAACAGGTGTGCCCTAGTCAAAATCGGCATATATACTGGAGAATATTAATTATTTGGAGCTTGAATAGACGCTGCAATATCATAGGAAGTGTAGTTTTAGCAACGAGATTTAACTTAAATGTCTTTATGTTTATCTTTTTTTGTGTCCTTTCAATAATATTATGTCAGCATATTATATTTTAATTGACATAGATATTATTAAAGAAATATAAAAGGGACATGAATTAAAAGACATAAAAGTAGGATCCATTAGACGCGTGCATTCTTTTGTCTATTCAATTAAAGTAGATGATTATTTCATGAAATATTAGCTTGTATTGTTTTAAGAGGCGACGTGATGGTGACTCTTTCAAGTTCAAGCTCTTCAACAATTATATCGATGGAAATAGCCTAATATTTCAAGTTCTTGATATGTGCATGCAAAATTGGTGACATATATGTATATGGAGCAGCTCAAATTATATGCAATAATATCTTAATTGGGAGGGAAAAATTAATGAACAAATAAATACTTAGCGAGACATAGAGTACTTTGAGTGAGAAATTAATGACCCTACCACTTTGAGATACAAGTGCAATGTACACCTTCTTCCAACCCCTCTTGTCCCAAATAACCCTTCATGAAAAGCAAAAAATAAAAAATAAAAAATAAAAAAGGATTATCTTTTCATCCGACATTCTACCAACTTTCTAGAATTTTATATTTCTCCGCCGCACATGTGTTCCGATTTTTCTAATGCAGCGGCCACTTTCCTACCTTTCTTGGCTACACTACTAATTATATTTTGACTGCATCAAAAGTTCAGAATATTTCTTATCATTTTTGGAGTTTCAAAACGAAAAGCTCAGACTGCTACATATGACAGTTGAATAAGTGGAGAATTTGAGAACTGCACAATTTTAAAAAGTTAAATAGCATCACAATTATGTTAGAGAAAATATTAAAAAAAATAATAAGATTATAGAGAGCAAGAGTAAGTAGAGGAAAATTTTGAAGGAAAAAAACAACAAAAAGAGAGATCTAATGGGTAGAAATTAATCAAATGAATGTATGTCCGAAATAGATTTTCGTAAATTCAATTAAATTTTAAATAATAAACAAGAAATTAAACTAAAAATGACTTAAATTAAATTAAGTTAATTTGTTTCTGTTTATGTATGAATTTAATCCAGTTTAAGTCAAAATTTAAATTTTTTGTTACATGTTTTTTCTCATAAAAATTTATATTACCTTTCAACTTTAAGATTTTACTTTTAAACCATAAGTGGGTTATTTTACTATACTCATTTTTTTTCAAGGAAATTTTATTATACTCATGAGACAATGGTTTTAGTTGCTTATCTCACTAATCTCAACAGTGTTGGGTTGCCCCACTAAACATTAAAGTGAGTGGCTTGGTGCCCTCTAACATATAAAAAACCCTAGAACCTGTCACTGACACCTCTGGTAATCATTATCTTTTTGTTGTAAAAGCGATCTTCTTTGTCTGCAAAATAGCATACAAAAGTGTCAAGATGCTTCCTTGGGACTCCCATAAAAAAAAAAAGTAGTTTTTTGTTTGGCCTCTTAGCCATCCGGAAATAATGAAAAAAGAGAATTCTTCCTCACGTTTGCAGGATTGAATTTGCACAAAAATCATAATGCTATGGTTAAGAATTAGGTGTTCCTCCCTACCTTCTCAAACAATAGGCTTAGTGGGCATTACTTATTATCATCATTTTTCTTTTTAATTGAATTATGTCGTATAATATGCTTCAATATTCAATTCATTTCAGGCTGGTGATTTTTTTTCCCCATATTTTCATGAGCACTCATTCATGTGAAAACTCAGATATGTAGTTTTTTAGAGGGACTAATCTCTCGGTGCATGTAAGTGTATAACACTACTATAGTGTTCAAGAATTAAATTCTTAAACACCCTATATTACCAAGAGCATCAAAGATTGCAAAAGAAAAATATAACAATACATAAATAAATTTATAGAGATTTACTTTTAATGTAAGTGATATGTTACAATGAAAAAGATGTTTACAAAAAAAATCATACACCTTATAGCATTTTTTTTTAATCTCTTTAATTAATCATAAAATCAGCACCTCTTTACATATTAAAAAAAATAGAATAACTGAATTTATAAATGTAAGATCTCAAGCTACCTTAAATAAAATTTTGAGTTGAGGGCTCCGCCCTTGTATCTCCTTGTATCTCCGAGAGGAGAGCTTTCCACCCCTCTTCTAACCCTTAACGACATGACCTTTCTAATAGAGAATAATTGTCATGGCAATAATGAAGCTCTACTACTATAATTACTTACATGAGTTAAAAAATTAAAGGTAAACTTGGATTAATTTTTTCTTCTTACTTGTATCCATTTTGAACTCAAAAAATAAGTCCAAATAGTATAACATGTGAAAGCTTTATATTATAATATATTTTTATTTTATAATATTATAATATATGAGAACTTTACACTATGAACAATTTAAACTAATAAATAAACTTATCGATCATCTTCCAAACACAAGGCAATGAATTTCAAATGAATGGACGTTCTTTGTTCATGTCATATAGACATACTTGATGGTAATTTTTTTTTTTATCTGATCTTATGGCCAGTAATAGATTTTATATAGATATAAAATTTTTTAATTCCACCACTTTAAACAACTCTGACAACAAGGACTTCTTACCAGACCTAGAAGCGTTAAAAAATAAGGCACGGCAAAAAAAACCAAGCAAGCTGGGTCCAGTGAGAACTATAAAACTCTACAAAATTCCCCACTACTTCTTTGGCACAAAACAGATTCTAGTTTTGGTAGACAATGAGAATAACAACGTGAGCTGCTTCACAATTTTAGAATTATCTAATAAAGATTGTCTGCCATTGAAGCACCTTTCCTCATGCACATAAGTTGGCAACCTCCATACATTACTCAACATGTCTGCTGACCCAAGACTCCTCTAAAAGCTGCATTCCTCCGAAAGGTGAATCACAGCAGAATCTTTCGTTCATCAACATTTCAACATGTTAGGTTCTTTGAAGCACAAGTGCTTGTTCCTGGCACTAATTCTTGCCGTGGTTTTTGTCTCTGAAGCATCAAGGTTGCCCAAGGATTATTGGGAACAAATGCTGCCCAAGAAGCTTCCTTCTCCTAACTCGTCTCCCTCTAAAGGCGCCAATTCTGTAACTACTTCTTCGTCTTCTAAAGCCGTGAAACTCGAAAGTAACCTTCCTTCCTCTGACGGAAAGGTCTAGTTGCGTTTAGTAAGAGGGAAAGGAAGCTTAAAAGAGGGAAAATGAAGAAGAAATTATTACTTTTTCCTATTGTGATATGGATCTCCTACCTTTAAAGGATCAATATCGGAGTCTAATGAGGGATTTCAATTCCCTCATCCAATCCAATCCATTCCGTTCTCTAATCTCTCCTACCAAACGACCACGAGTCTTAAAATCCTCGCACCGCTATCTATTCTTCTAACTTTCCTTCCTACCAATCCAGGTTTTAGTGTTCGAGCCAAGAAAGCTTACATGAAAATTCATCGTCTCTCCATCTGCAGAAGAAGTAACAATTCTCTTGAATGCGATCGCAAAAAGCATATGCAACAAATCTAGAGTCAGTTATTCCAGTTGGATTTCTACAGCTGGTCAGATGTGCCAATACATGAGCAGAACAATTTGATAGATTTACACAGCCTTGTAGATTTTCTTGTACTTAAGACCAGCGGATATAGTCTCTTGTAAAGATAACCGAGTAGCTTCATGGTCACTTAACAGCAGGATGAAGTATGAACATACATATCAGTGACAATTTTGGGATGAGAAGATGTAGGAAGTTGATCTTCTTTTGATCTTCAAAAATCGTCAATTTTTGATTATCTAATGTATAGCTTATGTATGTATCACTTTCAAAGTTCTAATGTCACTGTAATTTTTCCATACACTTATCTTGTCCGCTCTCTATCATACTACTATTAATAATTCAAGTACTTGATTTTGACCTTAATTAGTAAGAAATTAGCAACTTTTTTTTGTTTTTACATGAATCTGCTTTTCTAAGTTCATCACTTGATCATTTTGAAAACAAGTCTCGTATCATCCTCCATAAACATGCTCTGAGATTAGTAGAGGGTTGGAAATTTGTTGCTCCTAGTGAGGAAAAAGTGTTCAGAAACTACGGATCTTCTTTAAATATTCAAATTGTTTTTGAGTCCAAGAAGTTTATTCTTCTTGGAAAATTTTGCTTATGAATCCTTACCAACAAGCGAGTAGTAATAATGAAGAAAAAGTCTAAATCTTGAGGTTTCGGAAACATGTTTTGCTTTCTCATCTTCCAGCTCATAAAAATCAAAGTTTTATTTGCATATTACATATTTTCATTTTTTTTCCCATTATAAACTGACGTTCTTAACTTTGTTATATCCATTTTGTCCGATATTTAAAGTTTGTTTTTGTAATTCCTTGTTGATAAGAAGCAGAATAGAAAGTAAGTAACAAATTTAATATCTTTTACATTATATGAAATGAGTTGGTCTCGATGTGGCTTGTTCTTAGTTTATGTTGCCCTGTTTTCTTTTTCCACTGTTTTTTAAGCTTGCTTCGCTGTTGTTGTCATCGTCGTCATCTGTCACTCTCTCTCTCTATCTATCTATCTATCTGTCTGTCTCTCTATCTATCTAGCTATCCTCCGTCTCTATCATTTGACCACGAATTTTACAGATTATCTGAACGTTGTGCATAACTTGTTAAAAAGGAAACTGCCTAGCAAGAGTTCATGTGGAATCTATGGAACCACAAAGAAAATAAGTATTTTTCCTTCTTGCTCTGTTTATATTCTAGAAGAGTATCCGAATATCTCGAAGATAGAATAATTATAACCAGTATCTTTGTTTTGATAATTCTTTTCCAGGAATTTTAAAACAAAAAAAATTTCAAAAGGAATGGGCAATACTGTCTTTTGATAGGATATCAATGTTGTCCAACATAGGTATTGCATAGTTCTGGCATGTCACATTTTCGTATCATCTCACTAAATTTAATAATTCTTTTATTTTTTAGTTAAGATATAATTATGTTGTGATCGGCCCCTTCAAAACTAAGCAATGGTGATAAACTTAATTTCTCGTACCTTATTAAAAAAATTTCTTTTATTTTTTTCATATATTCTCTAAATTAAAAAAAAATTGACTTTTCATAATATTTTAATTTTTTTATAAAAGTTTATAGAATGATTCTTCGAGACAATGTTTGGAATATTACATAATGTTTGTACGTAATACAGCAAGTAAATTTCTGTGCCACAAACCCAGAATGAAACCTTATTAACTGTGAAATGATCAAAGTAGAAGAAATTTCCAGTAGATTGTAGATGAGCGGATAGAATTGGAAAAACTAATCCTTAAAAAAGAATTATTTATTTGTTGCAAATGACGCCACCAATTTTCCCTCTCCATACATAGATAAAAAAGTGGCATGCACTCATGGTTTTCTAAGCCAGTTTGAGCATGTTGAAAGAAAAAAAAAAAAAAAAGATTATAAATTTATTGCTCGATCATGTCATCAACGTTAACCTTAATAATTCATAGAAAAATGTTTATATGTTGTTCTTTATTAATCTCTAATTTCTTTCCTCAGCAAACCTGACATCAATGTTTATTTTACCGCTGTTTGGGAAAAATTGAACAAACTAGTGGAGAAGGCTTAAGCTATAACACTTGCACTGTACTTTCGTGGAGGACTAGGATTCCTAACAAGTTGTTTGACTTTTGATCACTTGAATTTGTGTCGCTTCTCTTTCAACTTCAACAATCTGCTGGCTACGTTAGGATCCATTGGGATATGTCATTGTCACGTGTGGTACGACTACCATAGATCGCAGCCACATCTTACGGTAGTCTTTCACGATGTACGCCCTTTCTGCCTAAAAAAACAAACTAAGAAAAGAGTTAGCGTATCTATGTGATTTGAACTTTGTTTTGTGCGCAAGACTTGCTACTGTGATGTTCGGATGCCCGATTTGTATTGTTAGGTTAAATTGAGAACGTTATTAATTTAAATTCTATGAGGAAAAAAAATACCATAAGAGAATCGATTTAAGCTGGATGACATGAATAAACACAACTTTTAAAAATATGGCATGACATGTAATTTTCTCTATGATATATTCCACCTTAAATCTTAGGGGCTTAAGTTTAGTAGACTGATTGAGCTTTATAAATTGTGTTAGAGAGGCGGACCAAAATACTTGTAATGACCCGAAAAATTTAAATATTAATAATTATGATTAATTAAGAGTTTTTCCCCATGACTTAGCTAAGTACTTGAGAAAGTACGAGTTTTAAGTTTATTAATACGTAAATTTGAAGGTTTTACTAGCCGTAAGACCTTAGAGATAAATAATGTTGTGAATGCATAAATTTATGTGCTTTATTTATGAACATGTAACAATGTAATGTTATGATAGTACATTAAAATAATTAAACAAATAATTATTTAATGTGCTAAACCAAGAGTTTATGATTTATTAATTTTATACATGAGCCAAAAAGATGATGTTATT